>OY759208.1:71480405-71710533 GCA_963662105.1 Meiosimyza platycephala | reverse complement strand
GCATGCTTAAAATTTTTAAATGATATTCTCTATAACATAGAAGGACTAACTTTTTCTAACCCTTACAATTAATTCCAAATATAGGACTTCAAAGTTGAAATTTGTTTAAAAGAAAAGAAAAACATGGATTTTTTTTAACTATTTTCGATCAACGAGCAAAGAGAGTAAATAATAAAAGAGGAATACTCGTTCTCTGGCAACATTAAATATTGCAAAGATTGGGTGCAGAGTTAATTTCGTCTCCACATGGGAGAGACGCGTATTTTCAAATATGCAAAAAAAATGAATGAATAGGATTTGAACACAGGTTCATTTGGTTCAAATTGCACTTTTTTTGCATATCTATTAAAAATTCGATATTGCATTTTCTCATATTTTAATATGTATGCATATGCAAAAAAAAATTAATGTCTTGAGTGGGAGCGTAAGTCCGATAAGAAAAACGTTGTTCAATAACTGGGAAAGTAAGCCACAAATAAAAAAATGTGTTAAGCAAATATAAAAAAAAAAATTTTTCCTGAGCTAGGATTCGAACATGGATTGACAAAGTTCAAAAGCAAGCGCAGATTCTACTTGACCACGTCGCTCATCTGTATCAATATGCGTATTTCAATATAATACCTTATGTTAAGAAATATGTAGATCATTACAAATTTGACAATAATACAACTTTTCATTCATAAAGTGATTTCAACTTTTCATTCATAAAGTGGAATGCTACGTTGCGTTGTTACGTCGAAATTTGGCTACAATGCTTTAAAATGAAATTTGTTCAAGTTTCTATTAAAAACAAATGTTCATATGAAAATCAAATTAACAAAAACTTTTACCACAGGGACTGGCGATAACATTTTCTATAGTGAAATTTTCCGTAGAATCTGAGTATGCTAATGATTTTTAACGATGGTCCCAATTTTCCATATAAATGGCCAAATTCATAAAAATTCACTTTTGAGAGCAAATACTTCACATAAAGTTTTGTAAAAACTTTATTTGTTAGCCAATAGTATTAGGTATATGGCTGTTATGATCGAAAATAGTTTAAAAAAATCCATGTTTTTCTTTTCTTTTAAACAAATTTCAACTTTGAAGTCCTATATTTGGAATTAATTGTAAGGGTTAGAAAAAGTTAATCCTTCTATGTTATAGAGAATTTCATTTAAAAATTTTAAGCATGCATACATATGACAATAAAGAAGTCATAATTTGCGAAACTAGACCATTTTAATAACATCAATGCAAAAACCATTTTTTCTTATAAAGGCAAATTATTTTATTTTATTAAGGCAGACCCATCCATGTCATCGATTTGTTTAGAATTTACAGGTATCATTCTACGCTCAATTTTAAGAGACCCGTATTTTTTTATTTCGCTCAAAAGCCACATTTTTCAAATTTGTCGTGATTTCAACTTTGTATGCTAAAATTAAAAATATGAAAAAAATTTCTGAAAGGACTTTTTTCATACTGTCGGTATTTCCTTAATAAATACAGTAGACGTCCAATATAACGTATAACGATATAACGAATTTCCATTTTAATGAACAAATTTTCAAATTGAGACTTTTCCACTGATGTCTCTAAATTAAGAACGCTAAAAATGTTTTCCGTTCCAAATAACGAACATTGTTTAATTCAAAAATAACTGTTGCACTGAAATAACTTTTTTTTACCAGCAAAGGTGATTGCCAGTAAGAAAAGCATTGTAAAATCTAATTTAATGTTTATACGAGTAAATATATGCGATAATAAAAGCCAGTTTCTTTAATAAAAAAACACTTCGATAAACAAATTTTACGATATTACGACTGTCCCGTGCATTAATTAGTTCGTTATACTGGACGTCTACTGTACTTATTATTTTTTTTTGGAAATTTTTAAGTTTAATAATTAAATTATTAAATTAAGTATGTATGTACTATGTACTATAATTGGTATATAAGGTTCGTAAAAAATTATTCGAAATTGAACAAGGCAAAACATTTTTTTTTATATATAAATAGGTTGTACATACATATGTATGTATATGAAAATTATAACAATTCAAAACATATTTTGCGATTTTTTAAAATTTTAGTATGATGTAGAGATCAAGAATATACATAAATGTTTATATATACGGACATTTTCATGAAGAAAAATTAAGCAAAGTTCAAATATTTTTCCCTGGTTTGATTTATAGATAACATATTGACATGATTATTATTTAATAAACGATTTCTTGGAAAGATATAAATTGAATTAATTATGAAAAGTATGAAAAATAACTATAAAAACATAAAAAATTCCAGTTTCATTTTATATCATAACTAGCAAATCCGGGCGAGCGTTGCTACGCCTCAACAAATGAAATATAGTGTTTTTTTAAGTTGGACTAAATAAGAAAATGTTTGTTTATTGAAATTTTATCTTAATGCGAGTGGATAAAAAGGTTTTTGGTTTTTCCTTTTGGTGCATAAATGAACAAATGATTTGGTGAGAGTCATTCGAATGCGTAAAATCAGCATGAGTGAGAATGAGTTTAATTTCGTTAAAGTCCTTGTCTTCTATATATGTACAGAGTATCATTCATCTTCGTCAAAAAGTTGCAGAGATATAAAAAATTACATCATTTTGGATTTTTATATATAATATAATATTGTAGCGAAATTTGGTTAATGCCAGAAAATTCTCATAATAATTATCAAACGATATTAGCTAGCATCACTGACCGTAGAAAAATACTTGCATCACTGACCGTAGAAAAATACGTGCATCACTGACCGTAAGAAAATACTTGTATTATTGACCGTAAGAAAATACGTGCATCACTGACCGTAAGAAAAATACTTGCATAATTGACCGTAGAAAAATACGTGCATCACTGACCGTAGAAAAATAACACCATCTAGCGACATGTAGCATGTTTTCTGTACTATAAATGATAAAGTGGTACGACATTATCAACGTCGATAATCGCCATCTAGAAGACACTGGAAACGACATTCTGGATAATGGCGGATGGTACGACATTATCGCCATCTAGAAGGCACTGGAAACGATATTCTAGACAACGGCAGATGGTTCGAGAAAATGATGACTTTAGTATAAAAGGCTGTCATATGAGCAGCAGAGGACAGTTGATATTGAACAGTGGAACACAGTGGATCTTAAGTGAGAACATTTGAATTTAAGTACTAAAGTGATATAGTGGATTTTAAGTAATAAAGTATAACGTTTGTGTATACAATTTGAATAAAAAGATTAAATAAACAATTGTACTGTATAAAAACTAACATTTGTGATTTAAATAAACCATTTTATAATTAAATAAAGATTGCGTTTTTCTTGATTGTTACACAATCCAGTGATCGAACTCAGAAAAGTGTAAGAGATTGAAATTACTGTCAAAGGGACAGGAAATTTCGTAACAATTGGTGTCAGAAGTGGGATTGTGTAAAAAGAATTAACAATCAAATAAAAAATGGTTAAGTTTGGCGAACTAAAAGTGGATCAACTAAAGAAGGAGTTGCAGCAGCTGAATCTGCAATCATCTGGTGGAAAATTGGAGTTACAGAAACGCTTACGGCAGGCTCTTGAGGCTCAAGGGGTAGACCTGGAAGAGCATGAATTTTATAGTGATGTCTCAGAATCAACAGCAAAAATGGAGGAAGCTTCTGGACCGGCGACAAGTGGTGAAGTTGTAGATATGTCAAAGTTCGAGAAAATATTAATGGCGATGACGCAGAAAATAAATCTACAAATGAATAACAATAGCCAGGCCATTCGGGAAGAAATTAGTCAGAACGCTCTACAGATTGATCAGAAGTTAAGTCCAACAAATAAGCCAAAATGGATGCAAAAAGGAGAACTAATTGCGCAATGTGAGAAAGTTACGGCTGTTATAAATTGTGAAAACGACCAGCAGGACACAAAAGGTACAGCTTTGACAAAATCATCGGCCTTGGAAGTATTGACGAAAGAATGGACGAAGGAGTTGTCTGCCCAGAACAAAAATAAAGCAAAAAGGTTTCTGCAAAAGCATTGGCAGATATTTGCGTTCAAAGGAGAAAATAATGGCCGAACATCAGTTGTCAAACATAGCATTGATACAGGTAATTTTCAGCCAATTCGTCAACCTCCAAGGAGACTAGAAATCGCTAAGAGAGAGGAAGTAACGGGCCTTATAGAGGATATGGCGTGAGAAAAGGTCATTGCACCATCAGAAAGCCCGGTCGTGCTTGTCAAGAAAAAGGACGGAAGTATGCGATTCTGTGTGGATTACAAAAAATTAAATGACGTCACCAAGAAAGACAGCTACCCGTTACCCAGAATCGATGATACACTGGATACGTTATCTGGAGCAACATGGTTTTCCACTCTGGACTTACAAAGTGGATATTGGCAGGTGGAAATAGATGACAAAGACAAGGAAAAAATTGGCTTTAGTATTGGGAATGGTCTATGGCAGTTTAACGTCATGCCGTTTGGTCTTTGTAACGCTCCAGCTACGTTTGAGCGGTTAATGGAACGAGTGCTCAAAGGACTACATTGGAAGACCTGTTTAGTGTATCTCGATGACATAATCATCATGGGAAAAGATTTTGATGACCACTTGAAAAATCTGGAGGAAGTGTTTGAGCGCTTGGAGGCTTAAGTGCGAAAAAGTGCTCACTTTTCCAGCGTGAAGTCATGGGGCACAAGGTTACGTCAGAAGGAATACACACAGATGAGGATAAAATAAAAGCTAAAAAAAGTTTTGTTCCTGGTTTCGCAAATATCGCAGGCAGTCTACATGAGCTGACACAGAAAAATCAGAAATTTGAATGGAGTGGTGCACAGGAAACTGCATTCCAAAAGCTGAAAGAATTATTGTCTACAGCGCCAATACTCGCGTACCCAATACCCGGCGAAAAATTTATATTGGACACCGATGCGAGTGGCCATGGTATTGGAGGAGTTTTGTCCCAAATCATCAATGGACAAGAAAAAGTCGTCGCATATTTCAGCAAAATTCTGTCAAAACCTGAGAGGAATTATTGTGTAACTCGGAGAGAGTTACTGGCAGTAATGGAATGCGTTAAGCACTTCCATAAGTACTTATATGGACAGCATTTTCTCCTGAGGACAGACCATGCGGCATTAAGGTGGCTACTTCAATTTAAGGATCCTGAAGGTCAAATCGCACGGTGGATAGAACGCCTGCAGAGCTATGATTTCACCATAGAACATCGCAAAGGAAGCCAGCATGGAAATGCGGATGCACTTTCCCGTCGTCCATGTAAAATTTAATGCGGTCATTGTTCACGAACGGAAAGTAAAGCTGGAACAATTGATGTGCGCCTTTTGAACATTTTGCCTGAAGAAAAGTGGACAAAAGAGGAGATACAACGGGACCAGCGGAGTGATACAGATTTGGCAACTTTAATTAAGTATAAAGAGCTGGGTAGGAAACCGGCGTGGCAAGAAATATCAAGTGAAAGCCAAATCTGTAAAGCATACTGGGCGCAATGGCAAAGTTTGGAGTTGCATGATGGTTGCCTCTACCGAATCTGGGAAAGCGAGGATGGTAAAATTCGTTCAAAACTGCTGGTTATTCCAAAGGAAAAATTTAAGGAAATAATCAAGGATTATCACAATGGATCGAGTGGTGGACATCTGGGCGTAACAAAAACCACAGAGAAAATAAAGAAACGGTTTTATTGGGTAGGATGCCAAGAAACAGTTGCTGACTGGATCCGCCGTTGTGACCAATGTGCAATTGCTAAAGGACCAAGGCACCGCACTCGGGGAAAAATGCATCAGTATAACGTAGGAGCTCCCTTTGAGAGGATAGCCATGGATATAGCGGGACCTTTTCCAATTAGCAATGCAGGAAATAAATACATCCTTGTGATAATTGATTACTTCAGTAAGTGGCCAGAAGTATATCCCATTCCCAATCAAGAAGCAAAAACAGTGGCAGACATTTTCATCAAAAATTGGATTTGCCGATATGGAGCTCGACTTGAGTTACATTCCGACCAAGGACGAAATTTTGAGTCGGCACTTTTTAAGGAGGTTTGTGACATGCTTGGAATACAGAAGACACGTACCACAGTATTGCATCCTCAGTCAGATGGCATGGTCGAAAGGTTCAACCGTACTCTAGAGGAGCATCTGAATAAGGTTGTTGACAAAGGACAAAAAGATTGGGATGAGCATCTACCAATATTTCTGATGGCTTATCGTTCGTCAATACACGATACCACTACAGTCACGCCAGCAAAAGCAATTTTTGGTACGGACTTAAGGCTTCCAGCAGATTTGAAGTACGGAGTAAGCGCTGTCCCAGAAACGACCAATGCTGACGATTACATATCGCAGAAAAGAGAAGAACTAGCAGATATACACGAGCTCATCAGGAGACGTACTCAATTGGCTAGCGACAAGATGAAAGCTCGGTATGATCTGCGAGCAAATACTGAAGGGTTTAAAGAAGGTCAATTAGTGCTGCTACACAACCCACAACGAAAACGAAGCTTGTCTCCTAAATTACAGACTCATTGGGAGGGACCTTATCGGATCGTCACAAGGATTAATGATGTTGTGTATCGAATCCAAAAATACCCCGGCAACAAAGGTAAATTAAAGGTAGTCCACATCGAAAGGCTGGCACCTTATACTAGAGATGGAGAGACTCTTGTTCGGGACGAACAAGTTTAAGCGGAGGGCAGTGTAGCGAAATTTGGTTTATGCCAGAAAATTCTCGTAATAATTATTAAACGATATTAGCTAGCATCACTGACCGTAGAAAAATACTTGCATCACTGACCGTAGAAAAATACATGCATCACTGACCGTAAGAAAATATTTGCATTATTGACCGTAAGAAAATACGTGCATCACTGACCGTAAGAAAAATACTTGCATCATTGACCGTAGAAAAACACGTGCATCACTGACCGTAGAAAAATAACACCATCTAGCGACATGTAGCATGTTTTCTGTACTATAAATGATAAAGTGGTACGACATTATCAACGTCGATAATCGCCATCTAGAAGACACTGGAAACGACATTCTGGATAATGGCGGATGGTACGACATTATCGCCATCTAGAAGGCACTGGAAACGATATTCTAGACAACGGCAGATGGTTCGAGAAAATGATGACTTTAGTATAAAAGGCTGTCATATGAGCAGCAGAGGACAGTTGATATTGAACAGTGGAACACAGTGGATCTTAAGTGAGAACATTTGAATTTAAGTACTAAAGTGATATAGTGGATTTTAAGTAATAAAGTATAACGTTTGTGTATACAATTTTAGTGTAAAGATTAAATAAACATTTGTACTGTGTAAAAACTAACGTTTGTGATTTAAATAAACCATTTTATAATTAAATAAAGATTGCGTTTATCTTGATTGTTACACAATCCAGTGATCGAACTCAGAAAAGTGTAAGAGATTGAAATTATTGTCAAAGGGACAGGAAATTTCGTAACAATATGTATATAATGTTGACTTGAGCGTAAGATTTTTGTATGTGGTGAGCGAATTTTGTTAGCATTGATAAATTTTATTGGTGTTGGCAAAACGAAGTCTTGAGCTGAAAATACACAGTGTTATGCGATCAAAGTTGATCAACTGAAGAAGGAGTTGCAGCAGCTGAATCTGCAGTCATCTGGTGGAAAATTGGAGTTACAGAAACGCTTACGGCAGGCTCTTGAGGCTCAAGGGGTAGACCCGGAAGAGCATGAATTTTATAGTGATGTCTCAGAATCAACGGCGAAAATGGAAGAAGCTTCTGGACCAGTGGCAAGTGGTGAAGTTGTAGATATGTCAAAGTTCGAGAAAATGTTAATGGCGATGACGCAGACAATAACTTTGCAGATGAATAACAATAGCCAGGAGGTTCGGAAAGAAATTAGTCAGAACGCGCTACAAATCCAGGCGATTCGAGAAGAAATTGATCAGAGCTTAAGTCAGAACTCGCTGCAAATCCAGGAGGCTGTTCGAACGGAGGTTGCCAAAATGGTAAATGGCCTCGATGCAAAAGTGATTGAGTTACGAGACGACGTTGAATCATTCAAGGAAAAAGCCCAAGATAAGCTTGAAAAAGTTCAAAATAATCTTGAAAAAGTTCAAAATAATTTTGAAGACATTAATAAAAGGATTCAACAGTTGGAAATAAGCGGACCAACCACTCAAGTGATAAGAGAAATCAGCGCGGAAAGGCTTAAGGCACCCATGTACGATGGAACAACACCATTTAGTGTTTTCAAGCTCCAGTTCGAAACAACATCTGCTCATAATCGCTGGGATAACGATAGCGCAGCAGAAGCGCTAATTGTGGCATTAAAAGGCGCAGCTGCAGAAGTATTGCAAACGGTTCCAGTGGCGGAGCAAAAGAATTACAAGGCGGTGATGGATGCCTTACAGCGAAAATATGGCAGTGACCACATGAAGCAGATTCACAGACTGGAGTTGAAAAGTCGTATCCAGAAATCTGGTGAGTCCTTGCAGGAGTATGCTGCGGATATTAAACGATTGGCACACCTTTCCTATCCTGACGAGTTAAGTGTCGTAGCTCAAAAATTCAAAATAGAGGCGTTTATTGACGGCATACGTGACTCAGAGACAAAACGTGAGACAATGAGGAACCCGAAGACTACACTCCCGGTTGCTCTCACTCAAGAGACGATTACGTTAACATGCCGCCCATCATTGAAAACTCGTCGGATGGACGTGGAGGCTGAGAAGAAAAATTCGTCGTTCGGCAACAGAAGCTTCAGCGGAAATTGCTATAACTGTGGCAAGCAGGGACACATGGCACGTGACTGCAAATCACGTCGTAAGCGATCCGCATCATGTTCACCAAGAAGAAAAATTGGAAATAGGGTGAACGATGGCGAAAATAGTAGCGAAGAGAAGTCGTTAAACTAAAGAGAGTCAGTACAGCGGGGCGTGAGCTGACTCTCACTCATGATTGCCCCACAGTCTTAGTTTCGAAGCTCTGCCGAACTTCCAACTGCCTTACCATCGGTGGAAAAATCAACGAAAGACCATGTGAGCTGACTTTGGATACAGGCGCATCGCACTCAATTGTGAGGACAGATTTATTTAATAGACGACGAAAAATGCCATTAAATGGAATCCAATTGAGAACAGTGACAGGAGAAATTGCGCAAATAGAAGGAAAAGTTACAGCGAGTATTCTTATCGGCAACAAAACTGTGGAACATGATTTTATTGTTGCAAACATCACCGATGAGGTTATTATTGGCGTGGACATCATGATTCGACACGGGTTCAATTTGGTTCTAAAGAAAAGACGTTAAGGTATGCCAGAGTAGAGTTACCTTTGGACATTGGCTGTGGACAAAAGTTAACAACTGCAGGAGTCTACATAAGTGAGCTCTTTCGAATTGAACACAACACTGAAGAAACAATAAGTGAAGACTGTGGGATAGGCCATCTGTGGGTAGTGGAAGCAGATGAGAAAAATTTAGGGAAAGACCTGATGATTGGAAAGACCCCAGTAAAAACAAGAGCGGACGGCGAAATACCTGTGCAAATTTTGAATCCAACAAATGAGCCGAAATGGATGCAAAAAGGTGAACTATGTGAGAAAGTTACGGCTGTTATAATTGTGAAAATGACCAACAGGACACAAAAGGTACAACTTTAACAAAATCGTCGGCCTTATTGACGAAAGAATGGACGAGGGAGTTGTCTGCACAGAACAAAAATAAAGGGAAAAGGTTTCGGCAAAAGAATTGGCGGGTGTTTGCGTCCAAAGGAGAAAATAATGGCCAAACATCAGTTGTCAAGCATCGCATTGATACAGGTAACTTTCAGCCAATTCGTCAACCTCCAAAGAGGATAGCACGCGCTAAGAGAGAGGAAGTAACGGGCCTTATAGAGGATATGGCGCGAGAAAATGTCATTGCACAATCAGAAAGCCCGTGTAGTTCACCGGTCGTTCTTGTGAAAGAAAAGTACGGAGTAAACGTTGTCCCAGAAACGACCAATGCTGACGGTTACATGTCGCGGAAAAAAAGGAACAACGAAAACGTGAAATTGAGGCAAAAGAAGCGTCTAGAAAAGAATTGGAAAAGCAGGCGCAAGCTGTTGCAGAGAGACTCTTGTTCGGGACGAACAAGTTTAACCGGAGGGCAGTGTAGCGAAATTTGGTTTATGCCAGAAAACTCTCGTAATAATTATTAAACGATATTAGCTAGCATCACTGACCGTAGAAAAATAACGCCATCTAGAAGGCACTGGAAACGACATTCTAGACAACGGCAGACGGTTCTAGCAAATGATGACTTTAGTATAAAACGCTGTCATATGAGCAGCAGAGACACAGTTGATATTGAGCAGTGGAACACAGTGGATCTTAAGTGAGAACATTTGAATTTAAGTACTAAAGTGATATAATGGATTTTAAGTAATAAAGTATAACGTTTGTGTATACAATTTGAATGTAAAGATTAATTAAACAATTGTACAATGAAAAACTAACGTTTGTGATTTAAATAAACCATTTTATAATTAAATAAAGATTGCGTTTTTCTTGATTATTACACAATCCAGTGATCGAACTCAGAAAAGTGTAAGAGATTGAAATTACTGTCAAAGGGACAGGAAATTTCGTAACAATATGAAGTAACTTAAACTAATACACACTTACTTAATAATGAAACTGAATTCGCCAATTTTATTTTCGCTTAGTTTATGGTTTATTTCTCGACTATTTAGCCAAGAAACCCATGTGGATCGAAATTAGACGGCGAAAATTAACTCTGCACCCAATCTTTGCAACATTTAATGTTGCCAGAGAACGCGTATTCCTCTTTTATTATTTACTCTCTTTGCGTCAATATGCTCGTTGTGTTCTATCGAATAGTTTGAGTGGATGTGTGAGCTTATGTATTTTTTGTACTTAAGCCAATTGGTCTATAGAGTCTAGTAAGATTCTATATATTTTTTTATTGTAATTTTATTTAAATTTAAGTTTTGATATTGTTTTAAATTTTATCTTTTTTAGATTTTATTTTGAATGAAAATTTATATTTTTGAATTGAATTTTAATTTTCTTACATAAAAACAAAATATTTAATTCTTAAAAATTTTACAGTAATTATTATAAGTTGTTTCTATGTATAGTGTTTATGTGTTGTTGTTTATGTGTGTTGGTATTAAGTCACTACATTACTCCCCCTTCTAAAAAAAAATTGTGTGTGTTGTTTGTGTATGACTTTATGACACGCTATGTTTGCGGTTTATTCATAGTTAAGTCTGTATTTTTATTATTATATTAAAGTTAACCAGATGTTAGATCGTGGTTTTATCGTACTTTACATAATAATCAAAATATTGTGTTGAAAAGAAAAATGTGTATGGAGTAATGTATGATCTTCTTGGTTGTGTGTGAGTGTGAGAAGAAATTGGTGTTATTGTTGTTGATTGGATTGGTGTGGGGTTTGGTGTATTAGGTGTGTTGGGTTTTTTTTTTTTTTTTGAAGGCATTATTTTATTGTTTGTTGATGCTTGTGAGGCATTTACTGTTTGTGAATAAAACTACGTTGCTGTTGTTGAAGAGCAAATTGTTGAATTTACTGGTGTTGTTGATTTTGTTCCGATTGATGTTGCTGTGGCACTAGTATGTTGGAAAGCTGCTGTTGTTGCTTTTGACTGTTTTGTGAAGTTATTGTTGATGTAACTAATGGCACCAGGACTGTGATCAATTGTATGGTACTGGCAGTCTCGCCGGAGGCAGCACTTGATATTATTTGCTGTATTGTATGCATTGTTGGAATTTTATGAGGAATTGTTATTGGGTTATTTCCTGCTTAATAGATGTAAGTATTTCTGCTGGAATTTGTGGATGCGGAACTCGGAGAGGCGGCATAACTGTATCTGGATGATTCATTTTTATGTGACGTTTATAATTTCCACGCTCAACAAATTCTTTTCTGCATATAGTTTGATTTTCGTTAAGTTCGACTGGTAGGATTGCCAGTATAGAATCTATATATTTTTTTATTGTAATTTTATTTAAATTTAAGTTTTGATATTGTTTTAAATTTTATCTTTTTTAGATTTTATTTTGAATGAAAATTTATATTTTTGAATTGAATTTTAATTTTCTTACATAAAAACAAAATATTTAATTCTTAAAAATTTTACAGTAATTATTATAAGTTGTTTCTATGTATAGTGTTTATGTGTTGTTGTTTATGTGTGTTTTGTATTAAGCCACTACAGTCATATGTGATGTTAGTCTCATAGGGGGCTTAAGGTCAGCTGATTTTTCAAGAAGGCAAAAAATTATTGGAGAATGGTCAGAAATTCTACGTAGTGTTTACTAAAAAAAAAAAAATATACAGTGCTCAACAAAATTTGCACATATTATAAAAATGTACTTTGGCAATACTTTCCACAATAAAAAACAGTAATCAATAAAATTTGCGCATCCTTTAAAAGTCTACTTTCATTTATTGTGAAAATAAATTCATTTTTTCAATTATTTTTTGATCAAAGTTGTGGTCGAAATTTACTAGCCAATAGTTTTTCATAGTGTTTAATAAAACACACTGGTCTACAAACTTTGTGCATATTTTAAAGTTTACGCTTAATTTGCTTTTTAGTGAAAAGTTGTTGTCGACATTCACTAGGAAATAGTTTTTTCATCGTGTTTAATAAAAGACACTGGTCTACAAAATTTGCGCTTACATTTTTGATTGAGACAACAATAAAATTTTGTTTTCTATTTATCTAATTTGTTTATAAAATTTTCAATTCTATTCTTTTTTTGGTGCTTCTTTTTTCTCCTGAATTCGTTTTACAAATATTTAACTGCAATTCCAACTGCAAATTGTTTGGGTTTTCGTTTTTTTCCAACTTTCTACTTTTTATTCGAAAATTAATTTGCTTTGAAGCAAATTTCCTGAATATTACATTCGATTTGTAAACTCATTGCGCTTTGCCAGGCCATCTAATTCATTTTTCAACTTTTGATTCGCATTAAATATTTTCATCAGATTCACCGACAATTTGGTCGATTTCGAAGCCAACTTTCCTGCCATATCGCAAGAGGTGTACTCCAAGCATTCTTTAGAGGTCCATCGCGATGAAATGCGGTCAATGTCTAACGGAAATCGACAACTCAAAAGATGACGCAGGTGAAGGTGAAGTGAATGTGGAAACCCTGAGGTCCAAATACAAGAAAAGCTACTCGACTTATGTGCGTGGAACTCCTCTACCAGCTTTCCGTTGTAGAAGTTCGGCAGGAAGTAACTCCACGGCATTCGGTGTCGATTGATGGCCATTGAAAATTCAATGGTGATTATCTTTCGTGGCCCTCCTTCTGTGACTTATTCACGGCAATTTATATTAATAATAATAGATTGTCTGATGTTGAAAAACTTTTTCATTTAAATTCAAAGACCCGTGGCGAAGCTCGCGATATCGTGAAAAAATCACCTTTGACTAATGAAGGTTTTTCTTTGGCGTGGAAAAATCTCAAGGATCGTTTTGAGAACAAACGAATCCTTATAAATTCTCAACTTCGTATTTTTTTAAATCTGCCCTCCATAAATATTGAATCTGGTAGTTCCATCAAAAAATTACAAAGGGATGTTAACGGGGTTATATCCCCTCTTCAGTTGTACAAAATAAATATTGAAAATTGGGATTCAATATTTATTTATCTTTGTTCAACACGTCTACCAGAAACTAAATTGGCTCTGTGGGAGCAATCCCTTCAAAATAAAACATAGATTCCAACTTTGAAAGACTTGGATTTATTTCTAACTAGTAGATACTAAACCCTTGAAACGGTTTGCGATATCAAATCTTCCAATCCAAGACCATCCAATCTTTCCAAATCCAATCCCCAATCAACTATCCGTGTGCCTTCTAAAAAAGTAAACGCGTACCATGCAGCGAATTCTTCTAATCCTCCTTGCAGGCTCTGACCTAAAGAGCAGCATAATTTCCGCCAGTGTCCTAATTTTTTGCAAATGAATCCATATGAAAGGATATCATATTGTTACGAAATTTCCGGTCCCTTTGACAATAATTTCGATCTCTTACACTTTCTGAGTTCGATCACTGGATTGTGTAACAATCAAGAAAAACGCAATCTTTATTTAATTATAAAATGGTTTATTTAAATCACAAATGTTAGTTTTTACACAGTACAATTGTTTATTTAATCTTTACATTCAAATTGTATACACAAACGTTATACTTTATTACTTAAAATCCACTATATCACTTTAGTACTTAAATTCAAATGTTCTCACTTATGATCCACTGTGTTCCACTGTTCAATATCAACTGTGTCTGTGCTGCTCATATGACAGCCTTTTATACTAAAGTCATCATTTGCTAGAACCATCTGCCGTTATCTAGAATGTCGTTTCCAGTGCCTTCTAGATGGCGTTATTTTTCTACGGTCAGTGCTGCACGTATTATTCTACGGTCAGTGATGCACGTATTTTCTTACGGTCAGTGATGCTCGTATTTTCTTACGGTCAGTGATGCACGTATTTTTCTACGGTCAGTGATGCAAGTATTTTTCTACGGTCAGTAATGCTAGCTAATATCGTTTAATAATTATTACGAGAATTTTCTGGCATAAACCAAATTTCGCTACACTGCCCTCCGCTTAAACTTGTTCGTCCCGAACAAGAGTCTCTCTGCAACAGCTTGCGCCTCCTTTTCCAATTCTTTTCTAGACGCTTCTTTTGCCTCAATTTCACGTTTTCGTTGTTCCTTTTTTTCCGCGACATGTAACCGTCAGCATTGGTCGTTTCTGGGACAACGTTTACTCCGTACTTTTCTTTCACAAGAACGACCGGTGAACTACACGGGCTTTCTGATTGTGCAATGACATTTTCTCGCGCCATATCCTCTATAAGGCCCGTTACTTCCTCTCTCTTAGCGCGTGCTATCCTCTTTGGAGGTTGACGAATTGGCTGAAAGTTACATGTATCAACGCGATTCTTGACAACTGATGTTTGGCCATTATTTTCTCCTTTGGACGCAAATACCCGCCAATTCTTTTGCCGAAACCTTTTCCCTTTATTTTTGTTCTGTACAGACAACTCCTTCCTCTATTCTTTCGTCAATAAGGCCGACGATTTTGTTAAAGATGTACCTTTTGTGTCCTGTTGGTAATTTTCACAACTTATAACAGCCGTAACTTTCTTACATAGTTCACCTTTTTGCATCCATTTTGGCTCATTTGTTGGATTAAAAATTTGCACCGGTATTTCGCCGTCCGCTCTTGTATTTACTGGGGTCTTTCTAATCATCAGGTCTTTCCCTACATTTTTCTCATCTGCTTCCACTACCCACAGATGGCCTATCCCACAGTCTTCACTTGTTGTTTCTTCAGTGTTGGGTTCAATTCGACAGAACTCACTTATGTAGACTCCTGCAGTTGTTAACTTTTGTCCACAGCCAATGTCCAAAGGCAACTCTACATTGGCATACCTTAACGTCTTTTTCTTTAGATCCAAATTGAACCCGTGTCGAATCATGAAGTCCACGCCAATGATAACCTCATCGGTGATGTTTGCAACAATAAAATCATGTTCCACAGTTTTGTTGCCGATATGAATACTTGCTGTAATTTTTTCTTCTATTTGCGCAATTTCTCCTGTCGCTGTTCTCAATTGGAATCCATTTAATGGCATTACTCGTCGTCTATTAAATAAATCTGTCCTCACAATTGAGTGCGATGCGCCTGTATCCAAAGTCAGCTCACATGGTCTTTCGTTGATTTTTCCACCGATGGTAAGGCAGTTGGAAGTTCGGCAGAGCTTCGAAACTAAGACTTTGGGACAATCATAAGTGGAAGTCAGCTCACGCCCCGCTGTACTGACTCGCTTTAACGACTGCTGTTCACTACCATTTTTACCATCGTTCACCCTATTTCCAATTTTTCTTCTCAGCCTCCACCTCCATCCGACGAGTTTTTAATGATGGGCAGCATGTCAACGCAATCGTCTCCTGTGTGAGAGCAACCGTTACTCCTTCATTAAAGGTTGTCTTCGGGTTCCTCATTGTCTCGCGTTTGGTCTCTGAGTCACGTATGCCGTCAATAAACGCCTCTATTTTGAATTTTTCAGCTACGACACTTAACTCGTCAGGATAGGAAAGGTGTGCCAATCGTTCAATATCTGCGGCATACTCCTGTAAGGACTCACCAGATTTCTGGATACGACTTTTCAACTCCAGTCTGTGAATCTGCTTCATGTGGTCACTGCCATATTTTCGCTGTAAGGCATCCATCACCGCCTTGTAATTCTTTTGCTCCGCCACTGGAACCGTTTGCAATACTTCCGCAGATGCGCCTTTTAATGCCACAATTAGCGCTGCTTCTGCGCTATCGTTATCCCAACGATTATGAACAGATGTTGTTTCGAACTGGAGCTTGAAAACACTAAATGGTGTTGTTCCATCGTACGTGGGTGCCTTAAGCCTTTTTGCGCTTATTTCTCTTATCACTTGAGTGGTTGGTCCGCTTATTTCCAACTGTTGAATCCTTCTATTAACGTCTTCAACATTATTTTGAACTTTTTCAAGATTACTTTGAACTTATTCAAACTTATCTTGGGCTTTTTCCTTGAATGATTCAACGTCGTCTCGTAACTCAATCACTTTTGCATCGAGGCCATTTACCATTTTGGCAACCTCCATTCGAACAGCCTCGTGGATCTCCGTCGCGTTCTGACTCAACCTCTGATCTATCTGTAGCACGTTCTGACTAATTTCTTCCCGAACGGTCTGGATTTGCAGCGCGTTCTGACTTATTTCTTCCCGAACGTTCTGGATTTGCTGCGCGTTCTGACTTAACTTCTGGTCTATCTGCAATGCATTTTGATTTAAGCTCTGACCAATTTCTTCCCGAACGGCCTGGATATTGTTATTCATCTGCAGCGCGTTCTGACTCATTGCCTGCGTCATCGCCATTAACATTTTCTCGAACTTCGACATATCCACAACTTCACCACTTGCAGCCGTTCCAGAAGCTTCCTCCATTTTTGCTGTTGATTCTGAGGCATCACTATAAAATTCATGCTCTTCCAGGTTTACCCCTTGAGCCTCAAGAGCCTGCCGTAAGCGTTTCTGTAACTTCAACTTTCCGCCAGATGATTGCAGATTCAGCTGCTGCAACTCCTTCTTTAGTTGATCCACTTTTAGTTCATCAAACTTAACCATTTTTTTATTTTTTTATTTTATTTGATTGTTAATTCTTTTTACACAATCCCACTTCTGACACCAATTGTTACGAAATTTCCTGTCCCTTTGACAATAATTTCGATCTCTTACACTTTCTGAGTTCGATCACTGGATTGTGTAACAATCAAGAAAAACGCAATCTTTATTTAATTATAAAATGGTTTATTTAAATCACAAACGTTAGTTTTTACACAGTACAATTGTTTATTTAATCTTTACATTAAAATTGTATACACAAACGTTATACTTTATTACTTAAAATCGACTATCTCACTTTAGTACTTAAATTCAAATGTTCTCACTTAAGATCCACCGTGTTCCACTGTTCAATATCAACTGTGTCTGTGCTGCTCATATGACAGCCTTTTATTCTAAAGTCATCATTTTCTAGAACCATCTGCCGTTGTATAGAATGTCGTTTCCAGTGCCTTCTAGATGGCGTTATTTTTCTACGGTCAGTGATGCACGTATTTTCTTACGGTCAGTGATGCACGTATTTTCTTACGGTCAGTGATGCACGTATTTTTCTACGGTCAGTGATGCTAGCTAATATCGTTTAATAATTATTACGAGAATTTTCTGGCATAAACCAAATTTCGCTACAATATGTTAAAAAGCTAGGCTTATGCATTAACTGCTTTGCGCGTGCTCATACAATCAAAGACTGTATGAGCCTTCATAATTGTTTCACGTTTCATAAACGACACCATACATTATTGCACCGGGACTATCCAATTTCAAATTCACCATCGATGCCTTCAAGTTCAACTTCGGCAAACCCTAACAAGGGTTCTTCTTTTAAAAAAGCACACGTTTCCCAAATACAGTCCACTAATTCTGAAAATTCAATTAGTCAATTTCAAACTTGTTTCTAATCCAACGCAAAACGTGTGCTCCTAGGCCCTGCCATAGTGCAAATTCACCATCTTGATATAATCTATTCTGCAAGAGCATTAATAGATTCCGGGTCAGATGCTACCTTTATTTCTGAACGATTGCATCGTCTTCTCAAATTACCAAAGGCTATTCAAGCCCCAATTTCGGGGCTTAATGGCACTATTTCTGCCAAATCTCAAAAGATTTGTTCTTTCGTGTTGGGATCTGCTTCTGATCCAAATATTCAGATATCAGCATCAGCTCTAGTTCTTCCTCATTTGACAGGTAATTTACCTACCTGTACCGTTGACCCAGAAGTGGTCCAACACCTTCCAAATATACAGCTAGCTGATGCTGAATTCTATAAAAGTTCACATGTTGACTTATTAATAGAAGGCGACCTATTTCCTTCTATCATACTTGATGGTATAAAACGTAACGTAAGCAATTCTATACTGGCTCAAGAAACCATATTTGGTTGGATTCTCACGGGTCCAGTGACAAGTACAGAAAACTGTAACTCTGTCTGTTATGCATCCAATTTCAATGAAGTTTCTCTTGATCGAGAAATTTCTCGTTTTTGGGAGGTGGAGGATCTTCCCCAAAAAAACGTTTCTTTCAAGTTCTGACCGTTTTTGCGAAGACTTGTATAAAAAAACTACAATCCGGAACAAAGACGGCAGATACGTTGTTTCACTTCCTTTCAAAGAAGAGTTTCCAAAGGACTTGCGTCTTGGTCATTCGCGATCCATAGCGTATGCAAAATTTATTCGAAACGAAACACGTTTGTATAAAAATGTTGACTTCAAACATGAATACGATAACGTTGTGCGTGAGTATTTGGACTTAGGCCACATGCTAAAAGTTTCTCCTGAACTAAGTCCATGTTTCAATTATTATCTTCCACTTCACGCTGTCATTAAGCCAGATAGCGCTTCTACAAAAGTACGTGTTGTGTTTAACACTTCATGTCCATCTTCAAATGGAAAAAGTCTGAATGACATGCTCCATACCGGTCCAGTCTTGCTGGCCGATCTTACACTCCTTATAATAAAATGGCGGTTTTATAAGTTCGTTTTCAACAGCGATATACAAAAAATGTTTCGCCAAATTCTAATTAATCATAAACATACTCCTTTCCAAAGAATCCTATTTCGCGACTCCATAAGTAACGAAGTTTATGATTATGAACTAAAAACCGTGACATTTGGAGTCAACTGTGCTCCTTATTTAGCGATTCGCACGCTTCTTCAACTGGCAAAAGATGTTGAAACATCTCATTCGCTTGCCAGCAACATTCTTCGCACATCAATGTATGTTGATGATGTACTAGCAGGGAGCCACAGCATTATTGAGGCCATCCAAGCACGCAATGAGCTAATAGCTGCACTTCAATCCGCGGGGTTTGCACTACGAAAGTGGACCTCGAATTCCAAAAATTTTTTGCAGGATCTTCCACGCGATTACCTCATTAATGAAAAGTTTTTAGAACTCGACTCCAGTAGTAACGCAAAAACATTGGGTGTGCGTTAGAACGCCAGCGCTGATTATTTCTATTTTTCTGCCAAGCCTTTCGAACTTAAAGCAAAGTTCACGAAACGCGAAGTCATTTCGCAAATTGCAAAACTGTTTGATCCAGCTGGCTGGCTTGCTCCTTGCATAGTCATAGCTAAAATTTTAATGCAAGGTATATGGCTAGAAAAAATTGGTTGGGATGAGAGTTCCTGAGAAATGCTTACAGACTTGGCATAATTTTCTTACAAATTATCCTTCCATAATTCAAATTCAAATTCCTAGGTGGATTGATTTTACTCCTGATTGTGAAATTTAAATCCATGCTTTTTGCGATGCGTCGGAAAAGCATATGCAGCATGCTTATATGCTCGCATTGTTCCAAAATCGGGTGATATTTCGACTCATTTACTGGCTGCAAAAACTAAAGTTGCACCAGTAAAAACCATTTCAATTCCACAGCTTGAGCTATGCGGTGCCGTTTTATTAGCCGATATGGTTGATTCGATAATATCACAATTCAACCTTCCAAAATCCAAATTGTTTTGTTGGACAGATTCCACAATTGTATTGGCATGGTTGCAAAAGCCTCCATGCCAGTGTAAAACTTTCGTAGCCAATCGCGTATCCAAAATTACGCAATGCGTTAATTTAGCAGACTGGTTTCATGTCAATACCGAATCCAATCCAGCAGACCTTGCAAGTCGAGGTGTTAGTCTTCAGGATCTCATAAATAACGATTTCTGGTGGTACGGTCCTAATTGGCTTAGGCTTGATCCAAGCCACTGGCCAACTTCACATCCAAGACAAATTATTGAGACTGAGCTTGAAGCAAAGCCCATTCCCAGTCACTTTTGTTTTTTCAAAAATTATGAGGACTTACTTGGCAGATTTTCATCCTTTGATAAAGCAATTCGAGTAATCGCTTACATATTAAGATTTTTCTATCATACAAATCCAGTGTATCGTTTATCACACAAATATTCCTCAACTTATATTACTCATTCTGAGGTCAAAGCTATCAAATCTCGTCTCATAATTTTGAGTCAAAAGATTGCATATCCTAATGAGTACAAGGCTCTTCAACAAAAAGAAGCACTTTCATCGTCTAGCAGCTTGTTAAACCTAAATCCAATGCTAGACGAACAAAATATTCTCAGAGTGTGTGGTAGACTGGTAGAATCTCCTGCTTTATCATATGATGAGCGGCATCCTATTATTGTTCCATACAATTGCCAATTCTCTCAACTCCTTGTCAAGTTTACTCATAAGATTTCCTTGTACGGTGGAAACCAACTAATGTTACGATTGATTCGTCTGCAATACTGGATTCCTAAAGTCAAAAATCTTATAAAAACTACCGTAAATAAGTGCAAAACATGTGTCCTTTATAAACAAAGAGTTAGATCTCAAATAATGGGTGATTTACCTAAAGAACACTTTACTTTGAATCGCCCTTTTGAGCATACCGGACTGGACTTTGCTGGTCCATTCGAAATTAAAAATTATACAGGAAGGGCCTGTCTAATAACGAAAGGGTATGTATGTGTATTTGTGTGCTTCTCCACAAAGGCGACACATTTAGAAGCTACGAGCACCCTTTCGACTCCAGCCTTTTTAGCAGCGTTCAACAGATTTGTAGCTAGGCGTGGGTGTCCTACTCATCTGTATTCAGATAATGGTAAAACTTTCGTTGGTGCCTCCAAAGAATTGGCTCGCGATTTCATTCAAGCTTTGAGGTCAGACACATGCTCCCATTTCAGTCACCAGAACATTTCTTGGAACTTTATTCCACCTGGCTCTCCTCACATGGATGGTTTTTGGGAAGCTGGTGTAAAGAGTTTCAAAACGCATTTGCGAAAAGTTGCTGCTTCCTTTCGGTATACTTTTGAAGAATTTTCCACACTTCTTTACAAAATAGAAGCCTGCCTGAATTCACGCCCAATATCGCCAATGTCAGACAATCCCGATGATCCGTCTGCTTTGACTCCAGGGCATTTCCTTATTGGAGGACCACTTTTGGCCCCTAGTGAACCCAAAATCCAGCAACAGGCAATTTCAATAATCAATAATCAACCGGTGGCAAAGTCTTAAAGCTCTTCAACAATCCCTCTGCGCACAGTGGAAAAATTAATACTTCAAGGAACTCCACAAACGGAACAAGTGGAAAAATCCACAGGAAAATATCGACGTTAACGCTATCGTTGTCTTGCGCGAAGATAATCTTCCTTCTAACGAATGGCGCCTCGGTAGGGTAAATAAAGTTTATTTCGGTCATGACCGCCGCGTTCGAGTTGCTGATATACGCACTATCCGAGGTGTCATAACACGGCCTATTGTAAAATTGGTCGTTCTGCCACCAGCCTAAGAAATAATATTTAGAAACTATTAGATAACTATTTGCATAATTTCCTAATCTAATTAGTTTAACGCGCACTTAGTAATTTTTTTTTATAAAATGAAGTACTGAAGAACTGAATTACTAAATGCAAACGCATTGTTTAAGTTATATTAAGGCTTAATATCTTTATTTTTGAAATTAAATTAAAATTTATATTTGAACTCCAAAGAATCTTAAAGAATTGAAGTTAAATTCCTACCGAACAAAATGTATTTGAAAATGAATATCCATGCTCTAAATTGTTACAAATATTTTGAACTTTATTTGTTTTTTGCAGTAATACTGCAAGGCATGCGGCGATGTTTAGGTCAAACATAAAATATAACTAGCATAATTTTAGGCATATTCATGTCTTTGCGCTACTCGCTAATTTTGTATAATCGTTATACGGATTTCATTTTGTAAGGTATTAGTTAGTAGTTATTGCAATTTTACTAGTCTTAAGCTTCTTCGTAAGTTAAGAAAATCTTTTATACTTCTTTTGAATTTAGCTAGCAACAGGGTAAGACACTGAAATTGTCCCAATAAAGTTCTTACAAAACCTAACTCCTAATTTACTTTCTTCTTTTCATATCATACATAAAAAAATCGTTAACTCTTCGAGTCAACGACTTTTTTATTTTCAAGACTTTGTGTTTCTCATTTTCAACACGACTTCACACTGCAGATTCCAGCATATACAATCATCCAAACAAATAGACATTTCTCCACATGCACAAGGACGAAGGTCGACCTTAAACATAGGTTGGGGAACCTTATCTTTGTTAACTTACAGCTTAAGCGCTGAAATTTTTCAGCTCCAAAGCTTCTTTGATTTCAGCAGGGTCAACAGAGGATTCAATTCCCTTAAAAACAACAGTAATACCTTTACTGCTTTTAAGCTGGTATGTATAATAAGATTTTTTACTGTCGTTAAAATTTTTGCAACAATGCGGAAATATTCCTCACTTTTAACTTGAATCTTCGTTTCATGAAGATTACCTCTAGTTAAGGGGACAATAAAAAATATTTTTTTCCCTATTAGCTACGTTAGCTTTGTTACCAAAGAATTTGAACTTCGCTCACGCAAATAAATTGGAGGCGGCTTAAAAGTTTTGGGTGGTTCACCAGCATTATTTTCGTTTAGTTCGCTTATCGCTGCAAATCGATTACTAGATAATATATTTGAAGGTGTTGTTAATTTATTTGTTTTGTTTAACTTTGAGATTCCTACATTACCTTTGAGGGCTGAGCTTCTCTTTGAATTCAAAGTTATGTAACGATCTATACCTGTTTGAACTTTTTTGTTTTCTTCGGCTACTCGCGCTTTAGAAATAGCGCCGGTAGAAGTTGGTTGAAATGCTGATGCATTATTTACCATCTGCGTTGAAAAGCCATTTTCCTTCATGGCAGGAGAGCACATTTTTCCAGCTTCTTGCAGTTCTTGTGGCTGTTGCGACTGCTGTTGTTGTTGTAAAATCTGCTGTTGTTGTGGGAACTGTTGATGTTGTCGCAACTGTAGTTGTTTCTGTAGTAGTAGTCCTTGGCTCCCTCCGGGTGGAGGGGAGCGTCCTAAAGTCATTATGTTATAATAATAATGATATTAGTTTATTATATGTAATATAAAAATAATAGGAATTTTATAGTTCCAGTACCCAATACTATGTGATTTAAACAGAGGCTTTTTTATTAGCCACTACTGTCATACACACAATCTGCTGCAGACTTTTAGGGTCTGTCAACAAAATATTGGTTTCCCTGGCTTTGCTTGGAGCTTTAATCCCACAGACTATCGGCTGTTTTTGACGGAACGCCAACTCGCAATATTCTACTAAATTTGTTGTTGTATTTTGAAAGTAGAAATTACCTGCTTGTTTGCTATTTTAGCACCACAGAATCAGCTAACTTTCAGCTTTTCTGCCAACCGCAGAGTCTCCGC
Organism: Meiosimyza platycephala; assembly: GCA_963662105.1. Lineage (NCBI taxonomy): Eukaryota > Metazoa > Arthropoda > Insecta > Diptera > Lauxaniidae > Meiosimyza > Meiosimyza platycephala. The sequence continues at coordinate 71,686,602 of OY759208.1, read as the reverse complement.
GAACGATAAGTTGCGTAAAACGCGCTTTAAATTTTATATTAATTACCGAAATTAAAATTAAAAAAATTTTCTTCGCGAAAATAACTGTCACACTGAATCACAACTTTACATTTCGGAAGGTCTCTATAACTGGTTTGGATTTGTAGAAGTAGTAAATGAATCAAACAAAAGTATGGTTTTACTTTTGGAACAACCTCTTGAGGGCGATGTTTATAATTCAAACGAATTCACTGAAATTAACAATTTTAATGTTAGTAGCAATATTCAAGAATTTACCAGCGATATAATGCAACTGATTCGTCACTCTCACCTCAACTCAGAGGAAAAGAAACAATTATTTAAAACATGTAAAAGCTATAATGATATTTTCTTTAGAGAAGATCAGTCACTCAGTTTTTCAAACCAAATAAAACAATCAATCTCTACAACTGATGACTTACCCATATACACAAGATCATATAGATACCCCTTTATCCACAAAGAAGAAGTTAGAGGACAAATTGACAAAGTGCTGGAACAAGGCATTATAAGACCTAGCTATTCTCCCTGGAGTTCACCCGTTTGGGTAGTCCCAAAAAAAAAAGACGCCAGCGGTAAACAAAAATGGCGATTAGTCATTGACTATCGCAAATTGAATGAGAAAACAATTGCGGACAGCTACCCACTATCAAACATTAACGAACTTTTGGACAAATTAGGTAAATATATGTATTTCACGACCTTAGATTTGGCAAGTGGACTTCACCAGATCGAAATGAAAGCATCCGATATTGGAAAAACAGCTTTCACAGTAGAGAACGGTCATTATGAATACGGTAGGATGGCTTTCGGCTTTAGGAATGCTCCTTCAACATTTCAAAGAGTGATGGACAACGCATTGAAAGACCTACAAGGAACAAAATGCCTTGTTTATTTAGAAGACACCATTATTTTTTCTACCTCCTTACAAGAACATTTGAATAGACTTAAAGAGGTATTTAATAGACTCAGGGAATCCAACTTAAAGGTACAATTGGATAAGTCAGAATTTTTACATAAAGAAATTGCCTTTTTAGGACATATAATTTCCACAGACGGGGTCAAGCCCAATCCTGACAAAATACACGCCATAAAAAACTTCCCAATTCCAAAAAATCAGAAAGAAATAAAATCTTTTCTAGGTCTTTTGGGTTATTACAGAAAGTTCGTAATGGACTTTGCTCACCTTACCAAACCTCTAACAGAATGTTTAAAAAAGGAAAATCAGTAAAATTAACACAAAAGCATATTGAAACCTTCGAAACTTGTAAAGCTATCCTTACGATTGACCCCATATTACAGTACCCTGATTTCGAGAAACCCTTTGTTCTTACCACAGATGGTAGTAACCTCGCACTGGGGGCTGTTCTATCTCAAGGCTCTATAAGCAGTGACAAACCAATATGCTATGCAAGCAGGACCTTAACAGAAACTGAGTTGAATTATTCAACTATCGAAAAAGAACTACTTGCAATAGTATGGGCTATGCGTTACTTTAGGCCTTACCTGTACGGACGTAAATTTAAAATTATTACTGACCATAGGCCTTTGACCTGGTTAATGAGTCTTAAAGAACCAAATTCAAAACTAGTACGTTGGAGACTCAAACTCGAGGAATTTGACTATGAGACAATTTACAAAAAAGGCAAATTAAATTCGAATGCAGATGCTCTAAGTAGAATCAAAATTTGTGATGCACTGCCAGTCTTAAACCATCAGACAGAAATTAACCTGAATCAAAGCAATATATCTGCAAGTACCACAGGAGGAACAACAGTATATTCTGCAAATGAAAACTTTGATGACGGAATATACATATCTGAACAACCATTTAATGAGTTTAATCTACAACTAATTATTAAAAAAAGAGAGGGACACCACCACCCAACTAGAAATCCCGTTCAAAAACGAGCAAAGGTGAACAGTAATATTACGAAAAGTTACAGAAAACACAATAGCTGACATTTTACAAAAATACCTTACTACAAATAAGTTAACAGCGGTATTTACTAGCAATGAATTATTTCAAATAGTCCAATCCGTATACACAAAATATTTTTCAAATAATAAAACCTACCGCGTAATAAGATGTAAAAAAATTTTAGAGGATATAAAAGAAAATGATGAACAGGATAATACAATCAAAAAATACCATGAGGATAGTAACCACAGAGGGATAGACGCAACACTTGCACACCTGAAAGGAAAATACTATTTCCCATTTATGAAATCTAAAATCACACAAACCATAAATTATTGTAGCAAGTGCCAAACACTTAAATATGAAAGGCACCCCCCAAAACCTTATTTTGCAATCCCAGAAAACCCCTCGAAACCACTCGATATCTTGCATGTAGACGTATACTTCATTAACCATAACATCGTACTAACGATAATAGACAAGTTTTAGAAATTTGCCTCAGGATATACACTTTCCCACTAGACAAAGCATCAATAATAAAAGCACTAAAGCAGTTCATAAGCACTCACGGCGCGCAGTGGTGCCTTTTGCGATTTCACGTTGCTAAAATCATAACTTTTGAACGGGTAAAGATATTTGAGTAAAGTTTTTTGATTTTGGTTGGTAGTTTCTATGACATATATAAGATTCAGGTTTGAGGTTTAGCTACAACCTCTTCGGGGTTAATGTCCACATATGTGGACATAAGTTTTCCTATTCATATATTTGCGGATTTTTCGTTATTTCTCCCAAATATTGGCGCAATATAAAGAGAAAATATTCTCTCTTCTTAGCACACTTTTATTTTTTCTGATTACTTTTTTCGGCGAGTTTTTTCATATAATTTTTGCGAGTATGTCGCGGAAGAAAGGTCGTCTGTTTGGTAAGTAAGAAAATGTTATTAAATAAAGAATTTATTACCAAAAATTGAAAAAATAGTAAAAAGCAAACATTACTGTGTCTGTGTGTCGTGAAATTAACATAAAATACTGAACACTGTAAAAGTAATCAGTCAATAAAAGCATATATGTGGACATGCGGACATGTGGACTGTAGGTTTTTGTGTGTAAAAAAAGTGTGAATTCACTGTCCACGTATGTGTACTTTGGATGCTTTTGCTTATAAAAATAGTAAACTTTGTATTGATTTCTTGGAGCACAGCTAAAAGTTGAGTGTCAACGATGGTCCAAGGAACATTCTCCCAGAATTACCTTGCCTAAACCAACCGTCGTCAGCATGTACACAAAGTATATGGGAAGAGTAGATCTCTGTGACCGTTAGGTTTCATTGCACCGCTGTTACTAAAGAGTAGACAGTAAGGGCCTTCATTCATTTCGTAGATTTAGTAATTGTGAACTGCGGGATTATGCTTAATAGGCATCAGAAAGTTTAAAAAGAGCGAAAAATATCTTTTCTTTATTATAAATTATGTGTAGGAATAACCTTGATAGGATTTTCCAGCAAGGCGAGGGAAGGGTGTGCTCAAACCGCTCAAGTTCTTCCGTAAGTCCACAATTGGACCAGGGTTTGACTAAGTGCCCGAAGCGCAGGAAAGCAAGCGTGTCATTGGTTATAGACTATTTTCCAAAATTTCTCAAATCAAATAATGCAACTAGATGTCGAAATTCAGGCTACACTTCAAGAACTCGTACAATATGCAAAAAATATAATTTGTACCTTTGCGTTAGTAGTAACAAGTGCTTCTTAAAATACCATGAAAAATCATAAAAATATTCATATATCTATGTTCGTATACGAAATAGTTTTTACTACTATTAAGTTCCTATCTTACCACATATGATCAAATGAATTATATTTTTCTTTATTTATTAAAGTTATTATTAGTTTTTGGGGCTAGTAAAATTCACAACAAAAACCAAAGAAAATATTTGAATTTTTTAGGCATAATTAACCATTGTCCACATATGTGGACATTTAAAAACTATTATTTATAAAAAAATTTTTAAAATTTTTTTTGCAGAAATGAGTTATTTAGATCCCATTTAGTAAAAATAAAACTTAAAAAGTAATTTTTTTATTTTATTTTTGGTTCGGGATTGAAGAGGATAAATACTTTTAAAAAGAGGTGAAAGTCTAAATTTTGAAATTTTTAATTTTTAGTGGTATAAATTCATAAAAAAAAATTTTTTTTATAAATTTTAGTGCGCTTTATTCAATTTATGAACTTTTAATAATTTCAAAATTTTTTAAATACTTTTTTAAAAAAAAAAATTTAATTTTTACTAATTCATTCATATGCATTTATTTTTTTTATCTCTTAACATAATTTATAAACAGTCTTTCTCAAAGGCTAGAAAAGTTTTAAAAAAAGGGTTACAGTAATAAATTACGTAATTTCTTTAAAAATCAGCAACAATCTACAATTCTATAAAAATATCATCATTGTTTTGGATATCTAAGAAACTTAAAAGAGTACTACAGAATTTATCAGTCAGTTCTTTTCGTGACCTAACGTGCCTAAGTGATGAAATCAAAAGATCTGAAGATGCTGAAAGTATGTTGAACAAGTCCTCATTCTGTCGAATACGTGAAATTTTACATGTATTGCTATATCTGTACTTCTTGTAATCTTTGTTTTTAGACTCTTGGGCTTCTTCTGATAATTCACCTATTGGTAAGGCTTGATAATTGATAATTTGTCCGCTATGAGCTAAGATCTTATGGACAGAGGGTGTCAGTAATTTTTAGTTGTATTTATGTTCTAATATGTCTGCAGTTTCCTTGGTATACTTTTCAAATCTTTCTACTTTAACGGGTTCTCTACAGGATAGTACGTTTAAAATACCTTGTAATCTTTTTATCACGTCCTCATCGACTCCCGTTATTTCTGAAGTTGTTTCTGGTTTCTCAAAAAATTGCCTTGCTGTGTTTCCGTCATTTGTTTTACCAAATCCTTGCTTAGAAGTATCTACTATAATACCCAGTTTTTCTCGAAATTGATCTTGTATTATTTTTTTTCTTAACTTTTGGTTGCTAGGGCTATCATCATTTCCTATGCTGTAGGCTAGTTTCAGAATAAATTCCATGGATCTTATCCTTGCATGTAATTGCGAAATGCCGTACTCATAATTGTGTTCATCGTTGGAGTCATCATTACTTCGGAAATCTTTTTGTGAACGCTTACATATAGCACAAGATCTAGTAAATTTGGTGCCAGTTATCTCATTAAGTACTTTGCCGTCAATCATTGTTAAAAATTATTCGTGTCTAATCATAATTTTTTTGTCATCATTTCCTTCAAATATGGTGGGCTAAAGTTCATTTATTTGTTGTTTTATATTGCTGATGGTGCTTCTTATTTGATTTGAAGATTCTTTTGCGTACTTAAATATTATAATTATAGGTCGACAATAAAGAACTGATGATGGTCGAGGGTTTTTCCAGTGTTCAGTATTTTCACTCCTTATTCGAAGTGGGGCTATTAAAGCCATAAACATGTTGGCATCTGAAATATTTTGTCCATCTTCTGTAGAAATTTTCTGTTTATATGCACTTTGTCCATATGATCCATCACAGCCCCACTTTGTTAACAAAGAAATATTATCTGGGAACGATTGTATTTCATGGTTGCTTTTACTGCTCAAAATTCGCTTAGCGGTATGAACCAGTAAATCTTGGAGTCTAACTTCAGCTGATGTTTCTGTCACCGTACAGTTACCAGGAACCGCTTCCTTTTTGGCTTCTGACACAACTTTGTAGCTGGGAAAAACATCTACGTTGTGGCTTCTTAATGAACTTCTCAAGTTGTTATATTTTTCCTTTGAAAGCCCCAAATCTAGGAAAAGCGCTAAAACACTGGAACCGTCATATTTTATGGGATCACATTGTGGAGTAGGAATACTTTTTTTGATTCGAACGACTCTTGTTGGGCTTGCTAATAAAACTCTTTTCGTTATTTCTGCCTTTTTCATTTCATGATCTTTATTGTACTTCATACTGAGCGCATCTGCTAAGTTCTCTTTTGAAATGTTTCCAGTGGCGACTGCTATTTTTCTCTTTTTCGTAAATTCCCTACAGTTTTCAATTTGTTTTGCTGGTCTTCCTCTGGAGGCCTGTGATGTGCTAGGAATATCATCAAGTGATAGCTCAAAGTCATTTTTAAGAAAGTCTGCATACTTTATATAAAAATTCGCTTTGGTTCTATTACATGACACCCAATATCTCTTTGTGATGCAGTAAAATTTTTTTAAATTTTGTATATGCTCATCCTTAATATGTTTCGGGTATTTGTTTCTTACCGCAACCACAAATGAATCTCCATTTTTGCTGTTTGCAAGTATTTCAAACAAATTTTCATAAGATATACTCATTTTCCTTGGAAACTTGCGTAGCTCACACTTTAAATAGTCAGAAAAAACTGAGTTATTGAGGCTTAAAATTTGACTTTTATACAAATACAGGTACAAAATATTGTGTTACAAACCTCAAACATAATACTTGTTCAGCGAAAAAATTGAACTACCTAATAAGCTAAACTCCTTGTATGATATCTACCGTAATAAAACAGGTGTCCATAAACTTGGCCTGCACTAGAGTTCACTGTTATCAGAAGTGCATCTACCTGTATTCTATACAAAAAATACAGCTTTACTCAATTTGACATTACTAGATATTTTTAAATTGCATTAAAAACTTAGATATAAATATCTGAGGCAAGTATTACTATTTCGCTATACGAAAGCGAATTTTCTTAAAAAGAGTGAAATGATTTGGAAAAAGTGACAAATCAAGCGTTTTGGAGGTGGGGCAAAGCCCATATTATATGGACAGAAGTTTTCTAGGTACTCTTTACATATGCATCTATTTGCGTCAAATAGTTTTGGAAATAGGAAGAATAAATTAAGAAAGGGGCGTGGTAACGTCCATATTTACAATTTTTAATTTATTTTGAGTGATGTCTATATTCGCTGCAAACATTCTATCAAATTCAGATTAACAATTTCCAAGTCAAAATATCATAGACTGAAAATCGTCATCACACAACAAATTCAGTTTTATGCATATCATGTCACATAAGTAGCTATAACTTCTAAATGGGCAAATATATGCAGGTAAGATTTTTGTTGGCAGATATGTCAACTATAATCTCCCATTCACCAATCCTTGATTGACATTGATTTGTGGATTATAGGCCAAGGTAAATTTGAAAAACTATGCTAAAAATTACCTTTTTTAAAAATTTCATGAAAATTACTAACTAAAATTTTTTTCTACATCTTGTGGAAATTATTTATTTTAAAATATTATAAATTCAGAGAGCATACTTCAAATTCCCATGTTTTTTCAAAATTTTGAAGTTTTCCATTTTGAATATTGCGAAAAATGTAAAAAATGCTATTATAATGAACGATAAAAAGTTATCCAACTTTGAGCACCCATAAAAACCAAAATACTTGTCATAAATCAAAAAAGTTTTTTCTCCACTGGAAACATTTCAAAAGAAAACTTATTAGATGCGCTCAGTATGAAGTACAATAAAGATCATGAAATGAAAAGGCAGGAATAACGAAAAGAGTTTTATTGGCAAGCCCAACAAGAGTCGATCGAATCAAAAAATGTATTCCTACTCCACAATGTGATCCCATAAAATATGACGGTTCCAGTGCTTTAGCGATTTTCTTAGGTTTGGGGCTTCCAAAGGAAAAATATAACAACTTGAGAAATTCATTAAGAAACCACAACGTAGATGTTTTTCCCAGCTACAAAGTTGTGTCAGAAGCCAAAAAGGAAGCGGTTCCTGGTAACTGTACGGTGACAGAAATATCAGCTGAAGTTAGACTCCAAGATTTACTGGATCATACCGCTAAGCGAATTTTGAGCAGTAAAAGCAACCATGAAATACAATCGTTCCCAGATAATATTTCTTTGTTAACAAAGTGGGGCTGTGATGTGTCATCTGGACAAAGAGCATATAAATAAAAATTTTCTACAGAAGATGGACAAAATATTTCAGATGCCAACATGTTTATGGCTTCAATAGCCCCACTTCGAATAAGGAGTGAAAATGCTGAACATTGGAAAAACCCTCGACCATAATCAGTTCTTTATTGTCGACCTATAATGCTTAAGTACGCAAAAGAATCTTCAGATCAAATAAGAAGCACCATCGACAATATAAAACAACAAATAAATGAACTTCAGCCCACCATATTTGAAGGAAATGATGACAAACAAATTATAATTAGACACGAATAATTTTTAACAATGATTGACCGCAAAGTACTTAATGAGATAACTGGCACCAAATCTACTAGATCTTGTGCTATGTGTAAGCGTTCACAAAAAGATTTCCGAAGTAATGATGACTCCAACGATGAACACAATTATGAGTACGGCATTTCGCAATTACATGCAAGGAGAAGATCCATGGAATTTATTCTGAAACTAGCCTACAGCATAGGAAATGATGATAACCCAAGCAACCAAAAGTTAAAAAAAAAATAATACAAGATCAATTTCGAGAAAAACTGGGTATTATAGTAGATACTCCTAAGCAAGGATTTGGTAACGCAAGCAAGGCGATTTTTTGAAAAACCTGAAACAACTTCAGAAATAACGGGAGTCGATGAGGACGTGATAAAAAGATTACAAAGTATCTTAAACGTACTATCCTGTAGTGAACCCGTTAAAGTAGAAAAATTTGAAATTTATACCAAGGAAACTGCAGACATATTAGAACATAAATACAGCCAAAAATTACTGACACCCTCTGTTCATAAGATCTTAGCTCATAGTGGACAAATTATCAATTATCAAGCCTTACCAATAGGAGAATTATCAGAAGAAGCCCAAGAGTCTAAAAACAAAGATTATAAGAAGTACAGATATAGCAATACATGTAAAATTTCACGTATTCGACAGAATGAGGACTTGTTCAATATACTTTCAGCATCTTCAGATCCTTTGATTTCATCACTTAGGCACGTTAGGTCACGAAAAGAACTGACTGATAAATTCTGTAGTACTGTTTTAAGTTTCTTAGATATCCAAAATACTGATGATAGTTCTATAGAATTGTAGATTGTTGTTGATTTTTTAAAAAAATTACCTAATTTATTACTGTAACCCTGTTTTTAAAACTTTTCTAGCCTTTGAGACAGACTGTTTATAAATTATGTTAAGAGACAAAAAAAAAACACATGAATGAATTAGTGAAAATTAAATTTTTTTTTTTTTTAAAAAAGTATTTAAAAAACTTTTAAATTATCAAAAGTTCATAAATTGAATAAAGCGCACTAAAATTTATAAAAAAAAATAATTTTGTATGAATTCTTACCACTAAAAACCTAAAATTTCGAAATTTGGACTTTCACCTCTTTTTAAAAGTATTCATAGTTAGCCTTAAACCTGAATCTTATATATGTCACAGCTACAGAAATTACCAACCAAAATCAAAAAACTTTACTCAAATATCTTTACCCGTTCAAAAGTTATGATTTTAGCAACGCGAAATCGCAAAAGGCGCCACTGCGCCACTCTAGCAACTCTCCGGTTGAACGTCTCCATTCCACATTGACAGAAATTTATTGAATTATTCTCGCCAAACGAAAAGATAATAAATTAGATTCAAATCATGACGAAACTCTATCGGAAACATTTATTACCTACAACAGCAACAAAACTTACGCCTTTTGAAGTCTTCCACGGAAGAACATCTGATTTTAACAACCAAATTAACTTCAATACACAAAATGAATACTTAGAGAAACTTAACGAATTCCGTTCAAAATTATACCCAACCTTAAAGAAAAAGGCCGAAATTTTAGTTAACAATAGAATAGCAAAATTAAATAAAAATAGGGAATCTCCAGAACAAAAACAAGTAGGTGAATAAGTAAACCGAAAAGAAAATCGTAGAAACAAGATAACACCCCGATTTTCAAAACATCATGTAAAGAGTATGTGATAGCGAGATTAAAATTAAATTTGACATTTTTATTATCATCACTTGTTTTCTTTTTACAAGTTTTACACTTGTTTTTTTTTTCTTTTCAAAAATTTCAAAATGTAAAACTTATTTTTTTTTTTTGGTTTAGATCATATGTTAATTTATTCAATTATTAAACATCTCTGCGGTGAGATCTGTTCCAAAACTGCATAATCGACTTTTCGATAACTTCGAATATGCTACGATCGTTTTGGCGATACGTAATGCAGTTTTGAACTTCCTCCTTCTTTTGCTTTCAACCATCAGCCAGAACGGACTAGTGAAAAAGTTAACCAATTTAAATCTTAAAATTATCGGCAGTTTAGCAGAAAAAAAATACATAAATTTAAGCAAAATAATTGCCAATTGTATAAGTTTATATTTTGTAACTTATCGACACGCCCGTTTGATATTGCCTATTGAAACGAATTGAACTAATCAATGACAATCGTGTCGACAAGCTACAAATGTAGTTTCAAATATTCTTTTAACAAAGTGTGCTTTGAGATGGGATTTTTCTCACACAGTATTTTATTTATCTTATAACTCGGCCATCCGACAGAATCACTGTCCCAGTGACAATATTCGAACACTGAACATCTATTTTTCGTAGAAGAAAACCTTTAATTATATCTTGTGAAATATTTTATTCAAAGTTACAAGAACAGAATTCATAATCATACAGACTTTACCATTAGAATACAAATATCGCACCAGTTCACACAGAACTTGTTATCACACAGACTTGCACTACCAGGATATCATACAGATATCATAGTTACACAGACTTATACTTTAAGGATATCACACAGATATCATGCCCGTTCACACAGACTTATACTTTCAGGATATCACACAGATATCTTACCATTTCACACAGAACTCAAAGTCACACAGACTTATATTTTTCAAGATATCACACAGATATCTTACCAGTTCACACAGGACTCAGGCACACAGACTTACACTTTAGAGATATCACACAGATACCATACCAGTTCACACAGAACTCATCATTGCATAAATTTACACTAATAGGATGTCACACAGACATCATGCCAGTTCACCAGACTTCTTCTATCAGGATAAAAAAACATATCAGCTATCAAAAATACCATTTCAAATAATTATTATTTAATAATATAAAAATTTCAATCCAAATTAACTTCATGAGAAATTCAATACAAGAAAGAAATTAAATGTAACAAATTAACAACAACAACAAAAATAATTTCCACAATTGAAGATAATTATGTTAAAAACATATGTATGTAATCATACACGTATCCTGTCGTATATATAAAATAATTAAATTTTTTTTTTACTCATCCTCTAACAAACTTCCTTCGTCTTCGTCTTCAATTTCACCAAGTTCAAAATCAGCTAAATCGCACCATGGTTTTAATTTATCTGCAGCCTGAACAGATTCATAATGCCTCTGATTAACTTGAGTCGTACAAGTATCCGTTATAACGTAACGATCATTTCCCAAAACCTTTTTAACAGCATAAGGACCTTTGTATCTTGAAAGTAATTTTCTTGATTGTCCAGCAGCAGGATGTTCGGCCTTTATTAAAACAAGATCATCTTCCATGTACTTCTTTGGAGCCATATGACAATTATTGAACTTTTCAGCCTGTTTTTTGCTCTGCTCATCCAAACGTTTTTTAACACGTTCTCTTAATGTAGTCAGTGGAATAATATCTTCATTCAAGGCAATGTTTAACACATTGCCTAAGTAATTTTTTGGAGTGTATGAAAATAACAGCTTCTGTGGTGTTTGACGTGTTACACGATGTTCTGCTGTATTCAAACCCCATTGTTAAGATGAAACATGATCAACTCAATCTCGACCTTCAGGTTTTGTTGACATACTACTCAACGCTGCGTTAACCGTTCTAAAATATCGTTCGATCTGCCCATTGGCTCTTGGTGTTCTAATTGCAGTCATTATATGACGAATAGCATTTTCCTTACAAAAATCTTCATATAATTTTGATGTAAAGGCAGTCCCCCGATCACTAACAAGTTGTGTTGGCATTCCAAAAAACTGGACTATATCTATGAAGACTTTTATACATGCTTTTGAAGTAGTGTTGCGAACAGGTCGTAAAATCAAAAACTTTGAAAAAGAATCAACAATACCAAAAATATAAATATTTCCATTTAGCCCTTTCGGGAAAGGTCCTAGATGATCAATATGAACAGTATGAAAAGGTACTGCCACTTTATCAATTGAATGTATATGATAACGTGTTTCGTCGTTTCCTCTTTTATTGTATATGCATTGTAGACAACTGTTAATATATTTTTGTATAATCTTACGCATTTTTGGAAACCAATAAAGCTTTTGTAATCGATTAACTGTTTTCTCTAAGCCAGAGTGTCCTACGTCATCATGTGCCGACTTGATAACTCTCCATCGAACTCCTTTTGGAACAACAAAGCAATTACCTTAATCAGTTTTTTTAAATAAACGACCATTTTTTAACAAATATTCCTTCTCATAACTTTTACTACTCTTATCGCCCACCATAGAAAGGGCTTCAATAATTTTGCATATATCCTGATCTTGTCGCTGCAGTGTGGACACCCAATCTTCTTCCATTCCAATCGCCATTAGACTCACACCGGCAGTATCTAATTCAGCTGAATTCTCAACCGGGCATCTACTTAACGCATCCGCATTAGCCATCTGGTGTCCTGGACGATGAATTAACTCAAAATCAAATTCATGAATTCTCAACCACCATCAAGCAATCCTCGGAATCAGATTATTTTTATTTGCGGTATCTTTCAGTGAATTGCAATCAGTAAAAATTTTAAAATGTTTACCCAGTAAATAGTAGCGAAAACGATGTAAGCCCTCAACTACAGCAAGAGTTTCTAATTCATAGCTGTGATATTTTTGTTCTAATTCAGTAGTTTGTCGACTGAAGTATGAAACAGCACGTTTTCCTTGATGTTCGTCAACTTGAACCAGAATTCCTGCCAAACCTATTTGGCAAGCATCACTGTACAGTTCATGGTCGTTTTTTGGGTTGTAAATGGCAAGAATGGGTTCTTCACACAGCTTCATTTTTAATGTCTTGAAAGCACTTGCTTCACTTGTACCCCATTGAAACTATGCATTTTCTTCTTGTAATTGATTTAAAGGGTATGCTATCTGTGCGTAGTTTTAAATAAAACAACGAAAATATCCTGTCAGACCCAGAAATTGTTTAACTTCTCGATTGGTACTAGGTGTCGAAAAATTTTTTATTGCTTTAGTTTTTGCATCACCAGGGCTTATACCCTCCGATGTAATTGAATGACCCAAATAGTTAATTTTATTTACAAAAAAAACGCACTTTTAAATGTTAAAAGTTAAACTCATTTCTTTGCAAACCGCTAATACACTTTTTAAAACATTTAATAAGTCCGAAAATGTTTTTCCAAATAAATCTATCTCGTCCATATATGGGGAGAAATACGTCAAAAGTCCAAGCGCGGTGCGCGAGCGCTAAATTCTGTTGTTTTCAACTCGTGCTGGTGGTACATAAATATACCTAAAAAAATTTTACGACACATCATTTCGACGTATTTTTTCCTCAGCTTTCCAATGGTTTTGTCAGATTTCCCGAAATTTTCCATTTTCCTGATGAAAAATCACAAAACGTGTTATATCTTAAAAACGGTATTTTTAATATTTTTTTTAATGCTTTTAATCGAAAGCTGAGGTTTTTTTACAATAAAAAAGTTATTTTCCAAAGAGTGTTTTTGCAGTTTGCTATGAGAAATACAGCGCGAAAGAGTATTTGCGCATGTATTTTGTTCCTGTAATTTTTTCTTCAACGCATCGACTCGTTTAACTCTTGCCGTTACTCAAGTCATTCGAACAAAATACATGCGCAAATACTCTTTCGCGCTGAATTTCTCATAGCAAACTGCAAAAGCACTTTTTGGAAAATAAATTTTTAAATGTAAAAAAACCTAAGCTTTCGATTAAAAGCATTAAAAAAAATATTAAAAATACCGTTTTTGAGATATAACACGTTTTGTATTTTTCACCAGGAAAATGGAAAATTTCGGGAAATCTGACAAAACCATTGGAAAGCTGACGAAAAAATACATCGAAATGATGTGTCGGAAAATTTTTTTAGGTACATTTATGTACCACCAGCACGAGTTGAAAACAACAGAATTTAGCACTCGCGCGCCGCGCTAGGACGTTTGACGTATTTCTCCCCATATGCAACAATATGATCGCTCTTCACAGCCCGAACTATTTTTGCTATAAGACGCATAAAAACTGCAGGAGTATTAGTTAAACCGAAAGGCATTCTTTTATACTGGTAATGTCCACATGGAGTTACAAAAGCCGTTAAATAACGCGAATCCTCATCTATAGGAACTTGATGATAACCGTTCATCATATCAAGAACAATAAAAACTTTACCTACACACATAGAATTAATTGTTTCTTCAATGTTCGAAATAGGATAAAGCTCACGTTTTTATTAAGCTCCCGGTAATCTACCACCAAACGAAACTCTCCGTTCTTTTTTGGCACGAGTAGAGCACGACTAGCATATTCAGAGGTTGAATGCTCAATTATATTATTATTCAATAATTCCATTACAATTTTATTCATGTTGTCTCTTAAATGATATGGTTAACAATTTTGTTATTGTCTTTTAATTTGATATTCAATTTAATTTCATTTCTTTTTCCAAGTACACATAAATTTAGAGCGAAACAAGCAGAAAACTCCGAAATCACATCAAAAAATTTTTGTTTTTCATCGCTTGCCAGGTTGCCTACCGTTAATAAGTCAAAATCAAAACTGGCAGACTTGAAATTTTCACTCGGTACTTCGGGTCAGTCTTGTTCACTGAGACAATTATCAGAATTTGTATAAGAAATTTTTAACTGTCCATTTTGACGCGACAAACTTATTCCCGAACGATCAAGAAAATTCTGACCAATTATCATTTCACATTCCTGATCACTATTTTTGACGACTAAAATGTCTATTGAAAGTGAAACACTCTGTATTTTGACAACTTTTGTTATTTTCCCAACCGAATAACTAGCAGTTCCGCCAAAACCAATCAACTTTGTTATACATGAGGTAAAATTCCATCCAAATTCTTGTATTTTACTAAGTTTTATAGTGGAGCATTCACTACCTAAGTCGCAAAACGCATTTAAAAGTTTATCTTCAATACAAGCAATTTGTGTTAAGCCACTACCGTTATTGATTGTCAAACGAGCTACTTTCGCGTGTACTGGAGCATCAAATGGATTTTTGTTCGCTCTTTTAACAATTTTTTACACTCGCGTGCATAATGTCCGATTTCACGACAGTTATAACAACGAACTGGGAATTTGTTATAATTTTGCTTGTCGTGTGAAGCTATTACGCATACTTTAATGAAAAGGGCGATCTATTTTGTCCAAACCAAATTTTTCCCGATTTTTCTGTTGCTCTTTAACTCAGATATGAGCTTTGATTTGCATAAGGAATTCTTGCATTGATTTGCAATGAGAAACATATCCCGTTACCGCATTAATTAGCTCATTATCTTTGAGTCCCGAAACTATATAATTTTTTGCACAATTGTCACTAAGTCCAGCTTGACGACATAAAGCAAGAACGTCATAAAAATACTTTTCTATGCTTTTGTCTTTATTTTTTGTACGGCAAAATAATTTTGCGTATGCTTCAGTTTCATCAGTGACCGACGGAAACGCGTTTTCTAATGAAACTTTAAAAGACAACCATGAGCATTCATCCTCTCTTACCGACGCGAACCAAGAAGCCACTGCTTCTTCTAAACGCATTGCTGCATAAAACAATGTCATCTGATCGTCCCATTTTAAAATTGTCTTTACTTTTTCAACTGTCGATAACCATTCGCGCGCGGATACATTATTTCCCGGATTAAATACTGGTATTAACCGTTTACACTCTTCAATACCGCATACAAAAGAGCTATTATTTATACTGTTAGGGAAGAAACGTCCGATATTTGAGAAGAGTTGTCAGCTTCACTTCTTTTTCGTGAAGCCTCATAGGTTTTTTCTCTCTCACTTATGAGTTTTTCCCGTTCGTCCAATTCTTTTTCGCGGTTTTCAAGTGAATCGCCATTACTTACCGATTCCATCATGCTGTTCTTTTATATTCTAGCGCAGTTTATATAACTTTCTTTATATATATTCTTTTTTTAATGCGCTTCTTCAAAGGAATTTTAATTCGATCCTTTAACACACACACATATGCATGAACACAACCAAGTTGCCTCACACAACGACAAGATATTCAGAGAGAGAGAAAAAAATTAACTTAATAATTTTTTTTAATATTTGGATTTTTTTTTGTTTGTTTTATGCGTCAATGTTAGGATAAAATATTTCGAATGTTTTTATTCAGAAATATTTCTTTTATTAATATTTTTTTTTCTAAAATTCAAAATTTCAATATGGCGTATCCCACAAATGTAGTTTCACATATTCTTTTAACAAAGTGTGCTTTGAGATGGGATTTTTCTCACACAGTATTTTATTTATCTTATAATTGTTACATACTTGTAAAATATTTTATTTTTAAATCCGAAGCTTATAATTCTGAGCTTACCTTAGAAGAAATTAATTCAATTTAACTTGATACCTCATGGTAAGTCAAATTATAAGAAAACCTTAGGATTCTTCTAATTATTTTAATTTTAGAGGGTATCAAGTTAATCCTATTCAAAAAAATTAAAGTTTCACTGCAATCGCGAATACGAAAAAAATTCTAACCCAGTATCAAAGAAAGAAGCAACATACATATGCATCACCAAAAGTGTTGAAATACAACATAAAGTTTTTCAACTGGGGCTTAATATTTTCATATATGGTTCTCCGATTGAATACCAAAAAACCTGTTTCATGCTTTCAACTCAACTAGTGAGCGATCATATAGCAACAGTATCGCTCGGTAATTGTAAAGCGACGCGCTGTTCCTATGCATGGTTTTTTTATGTTAAAACATAATGCTAAAAACATTGTCTAAGACTAAAACTAAAAATTATATTTGAAAATTGGTAAAAATTCGTGAAAATTAAAAAAGAAAGTGGTCTGTAAACTAAAATTGGATAAAAAAAAAAAGATTAGAATATTACATAAGTGAAGGTTAAATTATTTATTCAGTATTTGCTAATTTATTATTGAATTTCATTAGTTTTAAATTTCATTTAAAAATACAAAAAAAACACAAAGTGAATTTGAATTTTGAAAGATAAAGAGAATTTAAGTTTAGTTTTTAAAAGTTTCAAAAAGCTAAAATCACATGGGAAAAATCGCATACATATATAAAAAATAGTACAGGTTCAAATAAGTAAATAATAAACCATTTACTTTATGTATATGGTAATGGTAACATAAAATAACAACAAAACAAAAGAGGACTGCCAACATCGTTAGCGCTAGCGTCGTGGGATCCATCTTTGCTCATTCTTCACCTTAAATTGTTAGTAATTTTTCCTAATTTATTATAATATATTATAATTATTATGCTTATTTAAACCTGTGAAAAAAAACATGAACATATTTATAGACTAAAAACAAACAAAAAGAAAACAGAGAGAAAAAAAAACTAAATACATGTTTGGAGATTTTTGAAATTAATTTAATTTAAAAGTAAATCTTAATAGTAAATTAACATTTTTATTATTTACATTAGTCTTAAATAAGTAAAACTATCTTCGTGATAATGAATTAAATATGTATATAGATATACATAATTTTTGTATATAATATAGTACATACATAATGATGTAAAATAAGAGAATAGCCGGTAACCCTATAAGCAGTGAAATTTTGTTTTTGTAGAAGCTATGATTAAAGAAAAATAAAATGTGGAGCAATTAAATTAAATTTTTGATCTTGTTAGAGAGGTTAGTCGGTAGTGGTGAGTATGGATGGGAGTGGAGGCTTTTAAACTGTCTCTCTATTTTGGTTGGGCGTGGGAAGAGCAGAGGAGCAAATGCGATCCTGGCTTCTCGTCTTTCTTTTGGTTATTTTATTTTATTCTGTATTGGAATGATTTTCGGTTCTGTTTTGACAGGGTCAATGACCCTATATACATGACCAGTCGGTATTTTCGGTAGTTTCCATTTTTTTTTTATGTGCATGATTTTTTTTTATGTTCATTGGTGGTTGTGGAACTGTATAGAGCATGAACCGCACCCAATCCGACGAGCTTGGACCAGGTTAAACTAGCATGCAGTCGCTCTTCCACCTACAACGTGCCGCTTTATGACAAGTAATAACACATCAACGCTTGTAACGACAAAAAATCAAAAATGAATGAACAAATAAATACTAATTTAAACAATTGTTACAGAATGGGTCTGACATGGGCACATCTAATAGAAATTCGCTACTTATCAAAAAGTCAAGGCATAGTACCACTCCAACTTGGTCTTGCGAGAAGTATTACCGGACATAACAACCTTATACATATTATCGACCTGGAAAAATACAATGACAAAATTCATGAAATTTCAAAAACACTCACGTCATTTGAGAAGTACACGGACTTAAAAATTGCCTTACAGATAACAAAGATAAAATTACGGGAATTAAATTCTAAATTACAAACTTCGAGCCCTATTAAACGACAAAAAAGAGGACTTTTTAACGGACTGGGTACAGCACTAAAATTTATTACGGGAAACACGGACGCAGTTGACGCACAATACATAAACATTCAAATTGACGCAATTAAAAATATGGGAAATCAAGTCCAAAACACGTTAACCAATCAAAACAGACTTAACCATCAAATGATAGAAAGATTTAAGAACATTACAGGCCATATAAATAATGAACAATTTCAACAATTTTTGAAAGTAAATTCTGAACGCTCAGAGTATATAATAAAAGGAAACCATGACATGATAATTGGAACACAATATTTAAATCAAATAAACTATAATATAGATTTACTAAACAATCACATTGTAGTGGCGCTTGTAGTCCATGCAATGAAATTTAAATTTGTAAACTAATTTTTTTTTGCGACAAATATTTTGGCAGTGTAGGCAATATAAGCCACTGTTAACCGCTGTAAAAATGATTATTTTTTCTTTGATGCATTCAAAGAAATAATTAGCTTGGAAATATGGTGTTATTGCTTCAATTCGGCATATCACGCCACGAATTATGCGAACTTTGCAAAGAAGCTTACAGAAATTTGCAGTTCGTTCCAATTTCAACCAGCATCGTGGTAACACCGATATAAACATTAAAATTAAAATTTTGAAAAGTTTAAGTACTGTACAGTCTTAAGCGTAAAACGCGCAAACATTTTTTGTTAAATTCAATTTTTTTTTACTTTTTGTAAAATTTAAATAAAATTGTTAAGAATTTTACTGAGGCCAAATTTCTTTTATTCGATAACTACATTCCTTTTATTTTCTACATAAGAAAAATTTTGAATTGATTTTCATACTTATTTTGAAGGAAGTTAAGGAATTTTCTAAGACTTCTAATTTATCTAAAATTGGAAGAAAAATTCATCCTATTCAATTTGGTGCCAGCCCCAAAGGGTAATTTAAAAATCTTCTTTTAAAAATTTGTGATGGACCTATCGGTACCCATGGCCTGTGCAGGTGGGCAAAGCGTGTGCATGCTAGCCTTAACCAGGTCTCAGCTCGTCGGATTGGGCGGGGTTGTTGCTCCCCACTATTCTGCACTACCAAAGTTCACAAAAAAAAAAATTCATGCACATAATATTCGAATTTGCTCCTCTGTACCTACATAATTTAGCTACGTAGGGTCAATGAACTGCAGACGGACTGAAATGAAAATGAGATCGAGACGGAACGGACTAATCATTGCAAATCAGCAACATCCAAAACACAAAAAAAATGAAAATAAAGAGAGGAAAGTCGAGAAGCTAAGATTAGAACTGCTGCTCTGTTCTTTTTTATCCATCTTACCAAATACACCACTATCAGCCTGTTTCACACACACAACTAATTTTTTTAATTTGCCATTATTATTTATTAAATTTTCATATCAAAACAAATTCCTCCAATATAATTAAATCCACAATATATAATACAAGTACCATTATAACTAGTAAATATTATTTTTTTTTATATTTAAATTTAATTAAATTCAATTAAGTAAATAAAGTAAAATAAACAAATTCGAGAAAGAGAATTTGGAGAAAAATATATATCAACATTACTCACTTTGTTATGGTTCTTATATACATAATTCCCTCGACGCTAGCGCTAACGTTGAGTTGTTGCAGTTGATGTTGTGGTATTTCTTCGGCTGTTCTTTCTCTTTCTGTATTACTTAACGTTACTTATGTACTCTACGTTGTACATTTTTTTTTCATAAAACTTACGGACGGACTTATGCATGATTAACTTAATTTAACATTTTTTCTTATTCATTTTTCTCTTTTCCTAAAACCTTTCAAATTTACCTACTATATATATATATATGTACATATATGTACTTGCATTCATAAAACAATTATTAATTTTTGCTTAAAATATAAAGTTTTAGGAAATTGCATTATTCACCATCCATAGGTGAACTTATTTATATACTTGCATATATAAATAATTGGATATAAATGTATGAATGCACGTACATAGTCTGCACATATAATATATATGAATAATTTTTTTTTTTTTTTCATGAATTCATTAATTTATTTTCTTTCCAATATTTTTAACTTATTTTTCACCTTATGATATTTTTGATTATTTTAGAAAATTTAGAACTTGAATTTAATTCACTTTTACTAACTTATTTGTTTGACTTTTAACTGTTTTATGTAGATTCGTATACCAACTTTTATATATAATATTTAACTTAGATTTTAATTTAGTTTTATGGTATAAGCAAATAATAAAATACTACGCATTTATGTCACTATAAATCAGTTTAACCATTATTTAGAAGAATTAAATTAAATCATTATCTTTTTAGTTACTTTAAGGAATTTATGACGCTATACGTATGTACATAAGTGTGTGCATATGTAAGCTTATTTTTAAAGTACGGTAATGCTTTGTGGTTTTTTCTTTCCTTTCAATGCACTTAAGCGCAGATTTACGATCACGCTTTTGCAATGCCCGCCGTTTGGCAACTCGAAAATAAGTTGTGATCTGTCGTCTGGTGTGGGGAGAATCAGAAAAAAGGTTTTTGGGTGATTCCATCAATGAATAACATGACATGTAACGCTCTAAAATGAAATTCAATTTTCGTAAATAAAATTAACCCAACAAAATATGATAATTTTTCCATTTTTTCCAGCTTTATGTAATATTTTGTCTGCTTCTTCCTCTGATGAATAGCTATTTATTAACCACACCCTGATACCTATAAAATTTTTAATTCTCAGAAACTATTAACACAATTAGCTAACTTTAAACTTACCATGCGGTATCAGGTTTAGTAAAGTAAATCTTAATAATTTCGTCAAAATTAAATTAACGTTGAAGAATAATAATAGTATAGTAGTAATATCTACTTAGTTTCGCGAGGATGAACTACAATATATTTTATTTTTAAGTGATTCACCACGATTAAAATTTTATGTTTAAGCTAAATTTTACTTGCGTTCATTTTCGTTGTTCCAAGAATTGGCAGCGGAAGTAAAAAAAATATACTCTTGTCAACTTTACGGAAGAAATAATTTTAGATAATCCAAAGCAAATTTTTCAACTCACTAAACAGACTTTCGCCGTGAATACGTTCAGTTAACAAGTACCTGAGTTATTTCTTTTTAGTTTTTCGGGGCATTTAAAAGAGCTACATTCACAAAAACAGTTTTTTAGATCATAAAGTCATGTTGGTATAAGAAACTGAAATACATTACAAAAGAAATTACGATTTCCATGTGACTAGTTTTCATATCGCTTGTATGTCCTTTGCATGATACGTTGCTAATAATTTTCCATTAAAATCTTCAAGTTCATAATACGATGATCCTAACTTACGTCGAACCCTCGCCTTTACAAAAGTATTTGCTAGTTTCGCATTAAATTTTTCAGCCGCACTACTTTGCGCAAAATTTCTTCGCAACACAAGTTATCCGACACTGTAAGAAATTGGCCTGGATCTAAAATTCTAAGTCTTTTTGTATGCCTTTAAAATATTTTCTCGTACTGTGTCTCGTATTTTTGATAGTTTATCATGTCGGTCTTTGTTATCTAGCATCACTCTACCTTCATTTAACATGTTTATGTTTCGCAGTAATTCATAATTGTCGCCATGATGCATCATGTGCTGACCAAAAACTATGAAGTATGGGCTATGTCCAACGGATTAGTGTATTGAGTTTCTTAGAATACTATTTATGCTGCTTAAATGGTTATCCCAGTCTCTCTGATCATTTTTAATATACGCTCGGAGCGCCGCATTTATAGATCGATTAACTCTTTCAGCTGAATTGTTCTGTGGAAAATACACTGCCGTACAAATGTGTTTAACGCCTAATTTCTTCAAAAATGTTTCAAACTCTGCTGATTTAAACTGGCTGCCATTATCACTAACCATATATTCTGGCACACCAAAAGTGTCAAATACATGGACTTTCAAATTGTAAATTACAGATTTGGAAGTGAATTTTTTTAATGGAAGCAAAAACGTAAACTTGGAAACTTGGTCAAGCACAATCATAATACCAATATGACCACTTTTTGAACGAGGAAAGGGACCTATGATATCGATATACAAACGTTGAAAAATTCTATCCGTGGCAACGAGTTTTCCCATCGGTGGACGCAATACTTTAGTGGGATGTTTCGTTAATTTACAGGCCTCACACTTCAGAACAAATTCACGAACTTCGCGAAACATAGAAGGCCAATAAAAATAGCGTCGCAGCCTGTCTAGTGTTTTGGAAATACCCCCATGAGCACTTGTGGATACATTATGAGCACGCTGCATAACTGTTTGACGTAAGCCTTGAGGCACTAATAATTTCCAGGCCTCATTTTCCTGATTTATATCGCCTTCATAAAAATCTGTTCTATGATAAATAAACTTATCTTTAACAACAAAGTCTGGATATTTGTCTGGTTTTTCTAAAAATTTTTGCCTCAACTCTATATAATTGATGCTATCAAATTCAGGCGATAAAAGGTCAATATCAGCAACATTGTCAATGGGTAAGTTTGAAATTTCTTCAACAGCAATGGCATAAGCACGTGAAAGTGCGTCAGGCACAACATTTGCCGACCCTTTGCGATGTTGAGTATCAAAATCAAAGGCCTGCAGTTTTAGGGCCCAGCGAGCTAAACGTCCGCTAAGGTCAGTTTGTTTCATCAACCAACGCAAGCTTGCGTGGTCAGTAATATCCGTAAATTTATGCCCTTCCACATAAAGTCTGAATTTTTTGACTGACATCACTGCTGCAAGCCATTCCTGCTCTGTGACAGAGTAATTGCGTTGTGCACTATTAAATTTCATTGACATAAACGCCACTGGAGATTCGCAACCCTCCTCAGTCACCTGAGCAAGAACAGCTCCCATGCCAAAATTACTAGCATCACATTGAATGATGAATGCCTTATCAAAATCTGCTGTTACGAGGACTGGAGCATTAGAAAGTTTTTCTTTAAGGGAATCAAAAGCTGTCTGAGCCTCTGGTGTCCAGGTAAAAGTAGATGATTTTTTCAACAAATCAGAGATAGGTGACAAAATATCGGAAAAATTCGCAACAAATCTCCGATACCATCCTGCCATACCGCAAAACCGTCGAACCTGTCGTATAGATTTTGGTACCGGGAAATCTTTTATAGCCGAAATTTTGTCAGGATCAACCTGTAAAGTTCCGTAACCAACGACATAACCAAGATATTGCACTTGTTTTAAACAGAAATTGCTTTTAGCAATGTTTATCGTTAAGCCTGCTTTTCGTATGTGATATGCAACCTCTTGAATTAAACTAATATGGCCTCGAAAGTCTTCAGAAACCAAAAGAAGGTCATCCAGAAAGACAAAAACCCTTTCTTTAAGATTATATGGAATGACTTTATCCATCAGCCTACACATAGACTGGGGCGCATTGCAGAGACCGAACGGCATCACCTTAAACTGATACAAAGGTCTGTTTGGTATGGTGAATGCAGTTTTGTCGCGAGAATTTACATCAAGAGGAATCTGCCAGAAAGCGTCTTTTAGATCTAAACTTGATATAAATTCAGCGCGCGGTAACCTACTTAGAATCCCGTCTATGTGAGGTAATGGATAAGCATCTTTTACTGTAATTGTGTTTACCTTTCTGCTATCTAAACACAGTCTAACCTTACCTGGTTTTCGAACTAGAACTACAGGCGATGACCAAGAGCTATTCGATTCTTCGATCACCCCCAAGGACAACATACGACCAATTTCTTGACACATTAATTTTTCAATGGCGGGCGAAACTGGGAAGTGACGCTGCTTGATAGGCTTAGCATCACCTACATCAATGCTATGCTCAATCAAACTAGTCTTTCCTAAACCATTTACATATTTCAAATGCTGGAATACTATTAATTGCTGACTTAAGCTGCTGTGTTTGTTCAATTGAAAGCTTATGAACATTTTTCGTATCCGTGCAATCATTTTGTTCAGAAATTTCGGAAATTATGTTTGGGGCTATTTCAAATTCTTTCCAGAAATCGACTCCTAGATACAAATCTTGAGTAAGACTTGGAATAACATAAAATTGAATCCTTTTAGTAAGATTTTTGTAAGTAATATCGAGTTTAACAACGCTTTTAACCACTTGCGACGAACCATCAGCGGTACGTATAGAAGATTTTAGTAGCTTAATCGAAACATTTTTAGCAACTTCTATTGCAAGACTTGAACCAATGCAACTCACAGAGGCACCAGAGTCAAGTAAACCTAGCACATGTTTATCAAGTAGCATTACTTTTGCATGTGGTCTGATATCCTTTGACTTACATAAAATTGAGGAAACAACTAATTTTTGCTTTTTCCTTATATCAGACCAAAAATCACGTGAACGGTTTGCAGATCTCGTTGAATTTTGAAAAAGTTTAGAACGAATCAAATTATAATTTTCAAGACGTTGATGTATTGGTAAAATCGGTAATAACACAGGCCGACAAAAATTATACCCAGAAACCAGATTATATATTTCCGTAGGTTTTCGATGCGCTGATTCCGAATCTGGTCGCAGAATTGCTCCATCACGTCAGGTTTTTGAGATATCCTAACCTAAAAGTGCAAAAAACACGGTTTTTGGCTATTTTTGCGCTTATTTTACATCGCGAATAATTTTTTTTTTCCAAAATTAGTTACGGCATCTGAAATTACTACCCTTACCCTTCAAATATTTTTTTAGATTATATCAATAACTTTTTTTGTCTTCGAAATATCGTAACTTGAAATTTATTACATAGGCCTACATACAGATCTACATTAGCTCTAGTATGGCAGGATACATAGAAAATTTAAATTTATTATATTACGGAGATTAAAAGAGATATCGACATAATTTAAAATGGGTTTTGAAGGGTAAGAGTAATACTTTCAGATGCCGCAACCAGTTTTGGAAAAAAGATTTTATTCGCGATGTAACTTAACCTCAAATATAGCCAAAAACCGTGTTTTTTGCACTTTTAGGTTAGAATATCTCGAAAACCTGACGTGATGGAGCAATTCTGCGACCAGATTCGGAATCAGCGCATCGAAAACCTACGGAAATGTATAGTCCGGTTTCTGGGTATGTATTTTGATCAAATTTTGTCGGTCTGTGTAATTTATGTAAATCTGGTAATTTAGGTATGTCTGTTAATTCTTTGCTGGTATTTTTAAGAATAGTTACAACTGGGTTTTTGGATTTTTTGTGTTGGGATACCTTGGGCTGTTGATTAAGGTATCCCTCTTGCGGTTTCCCATATTGAAGCAGTTAGGACAGTTGGGGTAAAAAAATGCAATGAGGCCACAACCGTAACAAAACACTCTACGTGGTTTTATGCATTGCTTGTACGAATGTCCCTCATCGTCACAATTCCAGCACTTTACTGGCTGAATTGCAGCAATATATTTTCCAACTGACTCTTCAACTTCTTCTAACTCAGATAATTGTCTTCTAGGAATGAATTGGGTTTTATGAGATTGGTTTAAACTTTTAAGTTCCGAAACTAAATTTTCCCTGCGACAACAACAACGCCGAAGATCAGATATGGTTTCAATCTTCAAATGAAGCAACTCAAGTCTGATCTCAGGTCTTAAATTTCTAATTACGATTTCCACCAATTCAGTTTCCGGCATTGGAGTTTTGATCGCGTCTGCAATATTCAAAATATCGTCAATATAATGCTCAAATGATTCATCGCTTTTTTGCTTTCTGTTCCGAACACTTTCTTTAATATCGAAATCAGTACGATAATCCTTAAAATTTGGCCTGAGGTCATCGCAAATATCTGCCCAATCATGAGCATGAACAGAGTGATGGTAACGCCAGAACCAGTTCTTAGCTTTACCCACAAAAAGAACATGAGCTGACTGACAAAGTGCAACAAAGTTTCCACACAGTGAAGAAATTGTTAGTGCATTTACACGATAAATGAATTCATCCACAGAATTCTCTAGCGAACCGTCAAAAGTAATTTTCCAATTTAAAATTATTTTAGAAACAACTTCAGGTGATAACGTTGCGGTAGAAAATCTTTCACGCGTCATCTGTTGAGGATAACTAGTAATATTTTGCACAGGTTGCGAATTTGTTACAGGGTTATTTGAATTTAAAACTCCTGCATCTACACCTACTTGTTGTTGATTAGAAGTTTCACGTTCCGGATTAGAGTTATTAATTCTTGAATTATTACTTGAATCAACAGCAGTATTGTTTAAATTTAAATTT
Organism: Meiosimyza platycephala; assembly: GCA_963662105.1. NCBI lineage: Eukaryota > Metazoa > Arthropoda > Insecta > Diptera > Lauxaniidae > Meiosimyza > Meiosimyza platycephala. Next base: position 71,659,797 of record OY759208.1, on the reverse strand, counting down.
TGCATACAACGTTCAAGAGTTTGCGAAATCGTATTTTGAATGTCACGCGCAGTGTTTTCTTGATAAGTTTGCAATGAACTAGATATCATTTCTTGTACCCGTCTCAAGTCAAATCCTGAGGATGGCCCACTGTAACCCCCTCTACCTCTATTTCTACCTCTACGATTGTTTAAATTTGCATAAGACGAATCTCTCCTGCCTTGGTCTAAGCTTGGGGAATTACTGATCCAATCAGATACCACAGCACCTGCTCTGGAACGCGTAACCACACCTCTATTTGATTTAAGTATTGCACCTTGATTTGCTTGATCAGCTACAGCAGCAAGATCGTCTTGCTCAGCGAAGCTACGCAACGACTGTGCGTCAAGTGTTCTTCTACACAACGGACACGTATCGTTTTCGGTAAGTCAAGTTGAAAGGCAACTAAGATGAAAGATGTGTTGACATGTTGTTATTTTATAATCATTTACGGTAGTGGCTTCATTGCAAATTGTGCAAAATTGTCCTAAGCCATCCACCGTAGATAAATTCAAATGTTCATTACTATGAACTAGGCGAGACATTATAAAAAAATTATTTCCCAAAAGTTTACAAAAACCAATCCAAATTCATAAAACAGAAATGCTTTGTCTCAATTATTCAAGATAAAAAACTGAATCAAATTTTTCTTAACTAGAACAATTTATCAAAACTCAATATTGAAAAATTATTATTATTAGGAAAACTTAAGTGAAGATAAATCAGTAAAAAAAATAATTATAAACTAAAAAAAAATTAACTCAAAAAGAAAAATTGTTTTTAACCAAACCTGAGGAAAAATTGTTTTGAGACAAGTTTCTTAAATATTTTCCTTTGCTTAAACTTTATGAAATTTGTTTGGTAGATTGATATGTGTGTGTGTGTGTGTGTAACTTTAGGCCGATAGTGTGATTACAAAAAAAATTCTGTTCCCGTTAAATTCTGTTGCTCCGATTGCAAATGACAAAAAAAGGTATGTTTCAATAAAGACTGGTTACATCAGGCAATATACTAATATTTACATGCAATTCCAAATCCTCACGAAAACAAATTGCTGCTCACTGCATTCACTGGTTGGTAAACTTATACAATACGATTAAACCAATTCCTAATGACGTACAGTAACAACGAAAGCATATAACAATATGATCAAAATCAACATATTGGCCAATAAAACGGTTGGCTAATCGACTAAGCAATTATTACACCAATTCCAGTACCTATTGGTCAATAATAGACGAATGAATGAGAAAATATTACAGCTTATGGTTGGTCGGTTAGTAAATAAGACAACGTTTTCAACTTATATACTAATTCCATTACCTACCATTTGTTGAAAGCAGCAAACAAATTAAAGTTAATGAGATGTGTGTAAACCCACGTATGTGGACCCCACGTTGGGCGCCATTTTCTGTGATGGACCTATCGGTACCCATGTATTGTGCAGGTGGGCAAAGCATGTGCATGCTAGCCTTAACCAGGTCTCAGCTCGTCGGATTGGGCGGGGTTGTTGCTCCCCACTATTCTGCACTACCAAAGTTCACAAAAAAAAAATTCATGCACATAATATTCGAATTTGCTCCTCTGTACCTACATAATTTAGCTACGTAGGGTCAATGAACTGCAGACGGACTGAAATGAAAATGAGATCGAGACGGAACGGATTAATCATTGCAAATCAGCAACATCCAAAACACAAAAAAAATTAAAATAAAGAGAGGAAAGTCGAGAAGCTAAGATTACAACTGCTGCTCTGTTCTTTTTTTATCCATCTTACCAAATACACCACTATCAGCCTGTTTCACACACACAACTAATTTTTTTAATTTGCCATTATTATTTATTAAATTTTCATATCAAAACAAATTCCTCCAATATAATTAAATCCACAATATATAATACAAGTACCATTATAACTAGTAAATATTGTTTTTTTTTTTATATTTAAATTTAATTAAATTCAATTAAGTAAATAAAATAAAATAAACAAAGCATGGTAAACATCTTTGACGAAAAATCTCGGAAACTTCAGGGACTAATCGAAATGTTTTTTTAAATAAACAAGATGCAATATTCTCAAGATATGGAGGAAAAACGATTTACATTAATTTTCAAAATGGCGGCCAAAGGGGGGCTTTCAACCCCGAAAGTCGAGTTTTATACTCACACTGAACACCCCCACAACAACAAAAATAATCTTGTCCTATCCAAAATGCAAGGTTCAGCCAAAAATTTGAAACATTTCAATGGACTACTATTTTGTCAACAATTTTTTTGTTTATCCGAACACAGGTATTTATTAAAAAAAAAACATGTTTGCAGTTCGCACGCGGTAGAAGTGAAACTGCAAAAGGATGAGATGAAAATGTTTTATTAAAATGATAAAAGTTGACGGAATCTAGAATAGGTTCTACAAGGCTTTGGTTAATAATCAGTGAATTACTTGAAAAAATTTAAGAAATAGCAAATCTTTCCACGCTTATGCCTCAGCCTTTGATTAAACAAACTCGAAGCTGATAGTTTTAGTGCACTTAGAGCGATGAGTACTTTAATTTGATATATCATTTACTGCTATAGATATTTTAGATGCCGTCAATTTTATTATTTTAATAAACATTTCATCGCATTCTACCGCAGTTTAGTTTTCTTAAGGTTTTTTTTTGTTCTATTTAATTTCGTCTATTTTTGTTTTTTCATTGCATTTACGTATGTCCACGCAATAAACATACAATAAGCTTAATCGACGGCATTTGATTTAAAGCTCTTTGAACGCACGAAGTGCGGTAAAACGAACTAAGCTGTCGCATAAACATATGTAGTAATAGAAAGCAATCAACGTAATTTTCCTCGCTATAGCAAGGCTTTGGTAATTGATCTGTGCTTTGCTTGACAAAATTGAGAAAATAGAAAATCTTTCCACGCTTATACCTCAGCTTTTGGTAACCAGATCTCAAAGCTGATAATTTCAACTCTGCTCGATGAGTACTTTAATTTGTTATATAATTTATTGATGTAGCTATTCTAGATTCTTATTAAAAAAAAGAATTTCATGTTTTGCGTTAGAAATTTTTCAAGTGAGCCCCACTAAAGAAGTTTCACTTCAAAAAAGTTTTTTTATATATGTTAAGTTAGAATGGTAATTTCACTTTATTCATTTATTAAAATTATACAAGTGTTGTCATACCAGTTTCAGTGTTGTATTTATACTCTGTAGTAGTAGATTACTACCAACTACTATTATTAACTATTTAATAACTTAATGTATGTAACATCTCCTTCCTTAAGTCTATAAGGATATACATATATCAAGAATTAAAATTAACAAAAGTAATACTAATGAACTTAATTATAAACTTAAATATTAAATTAATTTCATTATGATTAACTTTGGACTTCATTACGATTAATAACAAACTTCATTGTATGTATACTTAACTATAGACTTCCTTATTGACTTAAATTCATTTCATATTTCATTTGTTAGAATTTGGCACATATATATTTGGCTTTTTTATTTCTCTACCCAATTTAGTTTTATAGTAATAGTTTTTATTATAGTCACTGGTACCATAATTTCCATAATTTTCTTTTACTTCTAACTGTCTGTAACTGACCCTTTCAGGACTTTCCTCATGAGTCTTACTGCTAGTTCGTGCACTTGTCGAGGCTCTCGAGGGGTCATTATACTTGTGGCAACTATCATTGCACTTAAATCTCAAATGTATTCTGCTCCTTCTGTACTTATTACCATCAGCATCCTCTATAAAATAATCTTTGACAATTTAGCCTTTCCTTCACTATTGCTGGTAGCCAATTTGAATTAGGCATTTTCTTGAAAACTACATGGTCTCCAGGATGCAAAAGTGACAGTTGTTTTTTATTACTATCATAATAACTTTTACTTTTATTTTGTTCCTTTTCAAAACCCTGCTTATAACATGAAAATTTAATTAGCTTAGGTTTCAAACGTTTAGATAAGACTGGTAAATTTGTTCTTAAAGTTCTTGACATTGACAGCTGAGCCGGAGAAGGAAAATTAGCTTTTGCAGTATTTCTATACTGAAGCAATGCTAAATATGGATCAGTATTTGACTCTAAAGATTTTTTTAATATGTTTTTCGTAATTTTGACAGCACTTTCCGCTTGACCATTAGACCTTGAATGATATGGGCTTGTTATTACTTTTTGTATGGCGGACCACCATCTGAGACTAGTGTCATAGGTATACCGTGACGGACAAAAATAGATTTCAAATGAATTATAATCTTTGAAGCTGTATGACGATTATCAAGAGTGGCTAGTTCAATATACTTTGAATAATAATCACTGACCACCAAATAGTTTTTGTTGTCAAAACACATTAGATCTATTCCAACTTGTTGCCAAGGAAATTTTGTGATATCATAGCTTTGTAATGGCTCATTTTGATTATTTGGCCTGTATTTGGCACATACTAGACATTGATCTACCACGTTTTTAATATCACTACTCATGTTTGGCCAATATAAAATACCTCTTGCTAAATTCAGACATTTATTAACACCTTGATGTCCCTGGTGAATTTTCATTAACATTTCGTTCTGCATTGACTTTGTAAGCGGACTGGTATTTCATGTAAAGGTTTATTAAAAAGGTAGACTAAGGGCTTATGATCTGTATGTACAGTCACCTGAACTCCATAAAAATATTGGTGGAATTTTGTACAGCCAAACTGAATGGCGAATAATTCTTTTTCTATTTGAGCATATCGCTCTTGAGTGGTAGTTAAAGTTTTTGAACTGTATGCTAGCGGTTGGTCGTTTTGCATGATTACAGCTCCCACCGCAGACTTTGAATAATCCACAGGCAATGTCAATGGCTTATGGGGATCATAATGAGCTAGAATTGGTGACTCTGTAATTAAAATTTTTAGAGTTTGGAAGCTTTTTTCGCAATTCTCATCCCATACCCAAGCAGAATTTTTTTTAAGAAGATTTCTTTAAATCTTAGTTTATTTATCTTAAGAAATAATCTGTTAAGAAATCATAATTTTTCATGCATAATTTCTAACTGGTCCTTCAGGCATACTCGTATAACATGTTTGTATAAACTTACATATTTTTATGCTGTTATTTCATATTTTTACATCATTCCTATAATCAACATACTATTTTTGTACTAAAACTTTGTTACGGTTCTATTTCATAAATATGTAAACATATCATGTACTTGCTCAAGTGCATGGAAACCGGTTTTGATGTTACTAAGCAGATCATTAAATTTTAGTTTTTTGTTAACTCTTGATTTGAAATCATCGTCTTTTTATTTTCGCTATTTTTCGCAAGAGAAGTACAGCAAAAAATATCTTACTGTACTCAACCTTTTTGGTGACCCCGACGTGATGTTTTTATATCGGTTTTAAGTTTTCGCAACATTTTTCGTTATTTCGCAAATAAAATCGTGTTAATTTTATCGCAAATTTTCAATAGAAAATAAAACTAAATTTAATAATTTTATTCGGTCGTGAAATAAAAATGGGTTCATATACAATATATAGAAAATATTGTCGATTAAATTTTAATCAAAAAAGTAGCTCATATACTTCTGCTGTACTTAGCGCAAAATACATAAATATAAAAAGCTATCGGAATTTTGTCGTATGATAAAAAATCGCGTAATTAAAATTACGAAATTTTATATAATTTTCGGACAGTTCGTGGATCGTACTGTGCGTAACACTTTCGCCGTATTTAGTGCAAAATACATCAATACAAAAAGCTATCGTCATTTTTTGTAAAATAAAAATCGTGCATTAAAATTACGAAATTCTATATTTTTTTTCGGAGACTTCGGTGTTTGTGTGAAATATGGTTGGAAGATCTTAAATAACTCCTTCAGTGTAGCGTTTTGTAATTTTTGCTTGCATGGAAAGTGACACGCCCACTTGTCGAAATGCACTTAATTTGTGTCTAGAGCTTGTCCGAACCTTTCGCAGTATTTGTGTGAAATTTGGTTACTCTACCTACAATAACTCCGCCAGTATAGCACTTCAAAGTTTCATGTATGGGAGGTGCCACGCCTTCTTGTAGAAATTCGCCTTATTGTTGTCCAGCGCTTCTCTAAGTCATATCAAGTATTTGTGTGAAATTTGGTTGCATTACCTAAAATATTTCACTCATAATAGCGGTTTACATTTAATTTGAATGGGCGGTAGGCGTGTTTTCGGATTTTCGAAACGGCGGTCATTTCCAATGGGTACAATTTTTAATTTATGGCATCAGAAATCCAAATCAAAGAAAATATTTCAAATCCATTCACTTTAGCTGGGTTCCGAGGTATAAACCTAATTGCACTCGACTATAAGTTTAATTGTATTTTTGCAAAATACTATGAATCGCTGAGTTCAAATAGATATAAATTCTATACTAAAAAACCGCACACTTCAAAACTTTGATATGTTTTTATTTATACTTGGAAAAAACATTCCTGATTTTTTTCAGATTTTTTCATGACGGAGTAAATAAAGAATATAAAGAATTAGTTATTATGCAAAGAAATATTGGTACAATCAAGACAAAAAAAAATAGATAATAACTACCATGTTTGATATACAACGTACACAAATTTCATGTAAATCGGTCATTTGGTTCGTGAGATATTAAATAAAGAACAAAATAACAGGTTGAAAATATTTATGACAATAAGCCGAAAAATAAAAGTTTTTTCGATCCAAAATTTTGTGGAGTGATTTCGGTAGTAAATTGCTACTGATATGTCATATTTTTATAAAAAATTAAATACAGTCGAAAAATAGTGATACGTTTCATAAATTCTAACCCATATTCAGGTTTTAATTCTGATTTTGTGAAAATTAAAGCTGCATTAAGTAGATCATTAAAAGCATTGGTGCAGACTCAGCCGAGTCCACCATCATCAACGTTACAAGCCGATAATGCAAATGATTTACGAACATTCGTCGTTTCATCAAAGCCGCGCTTACCTATTTTAAAGATTCCAGCATTCAGTGGAAAATGTACTGAATGGCCGGATTTTTTCCCCTTATTTAATTCTATTGTTGGTTCTGAAAAGTTTCAATATTTACGTTCATGCCTTGTTGGTTCAGCCCTGGATGCGGTGAGATCGTTAGAGATTAACGAAGAAAATTATAATAAAGCCTTTAAATTACTTGAAAAAAGATTTGAAAAAAAACGTCTTAATTTTTAGGCGCATATTCGTGCCCTTTTCGATTTAAATTCAGTCAGTTCATCTTCTAGCCTTCGACAACTTACTGATAAGCTTACGTCGCATTTTCGTGCACTCAAAACAATGGGTACTAAACATCAAATAGCAGATTGTCTTCTTATACACATTGTTTCGCAAAAACTTGATATCGAATCTAACACTAAGTGGGAGGAAACTGCGCCCAACGACCACATACCAATGTGGTATTCAATGATCGCTTTTCTCGACAGACGCTGCCAGATGTTGGAGACGGAAAATGTAATGGTAAAAAATAATACTTCGCAGGTGAGCAAAAAATTTCATAATAATCGTTTCAAGGCACTAGTAGCTGCCGTAGCAAAGAATTGCGTATTTTGCAAATCATCGGAGCATTTAATCTTAAAATGTGAAAAATTTCTGAGTTTTGACCCTGATCAAAGATATAAAGAAGCAAAACGTTTAAATTTATGTATCAATTGGCACAAAGGGGGACATTCAGTGAAATACTATAAATCTACTACTTGCCGTCATTGTTTTCTAAGGCAAAATTCATTGCTGCATATTACTAATTGGTCTAATCAAGCCAACAACCCTGCGTCCGCATCTGGACAAAGCGTAACTTCATTTTCGCTTACAGCTGGAACAACGGATAGTTCTTCACAACTTTCCACTATCTAGAAGCCCTTTTTGCGACATACCCTGGTAGTATCAGCTCCTATTGAACCCAAGTCTGAAACTTTCATTTTTCTAGCCACAGCAGTCGTACTTGTAAACAACAATGCAGGAACGGCAATCATCTGCCGTGCTATTTTGGATTCCGCATCACAGCTAAATTTTATTTCGAATCGATTTGCAAACCAGCTTCAAATAAAATCTAAAAAGGCAACCACTATCGTATCTGGTGAATCTGAGCTTGTTTCAAACCATATCGTTGATATTAACATTCACTCTCGATTCGGCTCTTATCAAACGACATTATCAACAGTTATTGTGCCAAAGATTGTTGATAATCAACCAAGTAACGATTTACACAATTTCAACTGCAACATACCTGCAAATCTGCAATTAGCTGACCCGTAATTTTTTAAAACTCAACGTGTTGATCTTTTGATTGGCGCTGGCTTATTTTTTGATTTAATGTGCGTCGGACAAATTCGTCTAAGTCCCGATTTGCCCACAATACAAAAAACTAAGTTAGGGTGGATCGTCGCAGGCTCTAGTAAAATAATTGCTGAAAATCGTTCTTGTATCATGGCTTTAGAAAATTCTTCAATAAATTGCTCTGAAGATTCACTGGACAAATTAATAAGAAGTTTTTGGGAAGTAGAAACTTGTGGTCAGTCTTCAAACAAATTTAATAAGGAGGAGTTAGCATGCGATAGGAATTTTGTTAACAACCATAAACGATTAAGCCCTGAATGTTATACAGTTTGTTTACCTATGAAAGAAAACCTTGCGGTTCTCGGGGACTCGTATTTACAAGCCCTCCGTAGATTCAGAAGATTAGAACAAAAATTCCAACACAATCCAACATTATTAACACAATATTCTTCGTTCATAAAGGAGTACTTATCTCTAAAATTAATAACAATAATAATAATAGAGTTTAGCTGCTACAGCTCATAGGTCATATGTCAGAGATTGATACAATTCATCCTGAAATACATACATATTTTCTGCCTCATCACTGCGTTTTTATAGAAGACAGCACAACTACTAAATTGAGGGTAGTATTTGATGGCTCTGCTCGCACTTCTTCAGGTTTATCATTAAATGACGTATTCATGGCAGGACCAACAATACAAAAGTCGCTATTTTTTATTTTACTAAGTTTTCGTTCATTTCGCATTGCTCTAACCGGTGATATTTGTAAAATGTATCGTTGCGTATGTGTTTCGTATCCAGATAATTATCTACAATGTATTCTATGGCGGGATAATCCAAACCAGCGCATTCGTATGTACACGTTAGATACTGTTACTTATGGCACGAAGTCAGCTTCGTTTTTGGCCATTTGCTCATTGCAACAACTCGCTCTCGATGAGTCCAAATCATTTCCAATCGGTTTCCAAATCATATGCAGGGATTTTTACGTCGATGACCTGATTTCTGGAGGAAATACAAATTTTAAAGCAAACCACATCATTACTTGCTAAGGGAGGATTTAAGCTAATAAAATATTTTTCAAGTGATCCGGATGATGATAAAGAGTAACTTCTGAAATTTCATGACGGCACTGACATAATAAAAACCCTAGGGCTTGTATGGGATCCTAAATCAGATCGATTTATTTTTTCGTTCATTCGTATTCCGATAAGTCAGCGATATACCAAGCGATCAGTTTTATCGTTCATTGCTCGAATGTATGACCCTCTTGGATTAATAGGCCCAACCATTGCTAAGGCAAAAATATTTCTACAAAGGTTATGGATGGAAAAGCTCGATTGGGATGAGAGCTTACCTCAAACATTGCTTACTTCGTGGGAGTCCATACTTTTAGGATTTGAAGTAATAGAAAAATGTTCATTCCCAAGATTGGTTTTAGTGGCTGACGCAATTATAGAGGTTCATGCATTTTGTGATGCAAGCCAGCTAGCATATGGCGCTTGCGTTTATATTCGCTCAAAACTAAATGGCATCGTCACAACACATTTATTGTGCTCAAAGTCTAGGGTGGCGCCTCTAAAAGTTTTGACTATTCCTAAATTAGAGCTTTCGGCTGCATTTTTATTAGCAGAGCTTTTGCACTCAATAACAGAACAAAATATGTTTACTTATTCGTTTCATTGTTGGTCTGATCCAACAACCGTACTATCATGGATTCAAGATCAATCTTCAAACTACAAAATATTTGTATCAAATCGGATTAGTCGCATTCAGACGCTAACCCTCAACATGTCTTGGCACTACGTCCCTTCAGAATTGAATCCTGCGGATATTTTATCCAGAGGAGCATTACCTCAGGATCTATGCACCTCTTCACTATGGAGACATGGTCCAACATACCTTAAACTTGAACAAACAGAATGGCCTTGCCGTCCTGCAACTCAGGTTAATTTGCCTGAGCGTAGAGCAACCACTTTAGTCATTTCTGCAAAATTGAAGATTACTCTATAAGCTGCATCATTTGGCAAAATGCAAAGAGTTTACGCCTACATATATCGTTTCGGCGCTGCTAAAGGAGAGAATAGGCTAGCTGGACCACTGTCAACCCATGATATTCAGCACGGAACATTTCTCTTACTTCGCAAGATTCAATGCATAAATTTAGCAGCAGAGTATAACGCTTTCATTGCAAACAAAAATGTAGAACGGTCAAGCAAACTTGCCTCCCTCAATCCTTTCATTGATAATCAAGGTGTATTGCGTGTGGGCGGACGTCTACAAAACTCGGAGCTTTGAATCCAAGCATCCAATAATTTTACCAAAAGGACACATGTTAATCAATTCAATAATTACTTATTTTCATCAAAAACTGCTTCATTCAGGTTCCCAATCGCTGTGCGCATCACTTCGTCTTCAATACTGGGCTATTGGAGGCAAAAAAGAAGTCAGTCGCATTATAAACAAATGTGTTCGTTGCTTTCGCATGAGACCAAAAGTAATGCAGCACATCATGGGAAGTTTACCTCCTGAAAGAGTACAACCCAGCAGAGTTTTACATACCACTGGAATAGACTTTTATGGACCGTTCTTTTACAAATCAGAAATTAGTAGCAGAGCTCCTGTAAAATGTTATATCTGCCTTTTTATATGTTTTTCAACCAAAGCCGTGAATTTGGAACTCGTAAAGGACTTCAAACGATTTTTTTCCATTCGTGGTAAGCCAAAAACAATATGGTCAGACAATGCTAAAAACTTTGTTGGGGCGAAAAACGAGCTTAAAGAACTAAAGCAGCTATTCATAAGTCAGAATCATACTGTTGAAGTTCACCAGAAATGTTTAGAAGATGGCGTGGATTGGGGTTTTATACCCCCCAGGTGACCCCATTTTGGTGGCCTTTGGGAGGCTGCTATTAAAACAGCAAAATTTCATTTACGTAGAGTAGTTGGACTTTCAATTTTAGATTTTGAGGAGCTTCGCACTCTAATTTGCCTAGTTTCAGCTATACTTAATTCAAGACCTTTATGCACACTTTCAGATATACCAGATGACTTAACCGTTCTCACTCCTGGTCACACTCTTATCGGGTGTTCGTTTATGTCTCCACCTGAACCAGACTATTAATTTAAAAAGAAACACCTTAAAATTGAGGTCGCAAAATTTAAAAACAAAAAACAAAACTTTTATTTATTTTCTTATTTTTGTAAGTACATATATGCATTTCGACTAGCTTACTAGTCATCTTCAGCAACACGATTGACAAAGGTGTTTTTAAGGTGTTTCTTTTTAAATTAATTGAACCAGACGTTTCAAACCTTAATTTTCATCCACTTGGAAGATGGCAAAAGGTGTGCTACAAGCAGCAAATTTTTTGGGCTAAATGGAGCACCGAGTATCTCACTTTGCTTCAACAGCGTGCTAAATGGCGAACTGCATCACCGAATATTCAAATTGGTACTCTAGTTTTATTGAAGGATGAGATTACACCGCCTCTTAAATGGCCATTGGGAAGAGTTCTTCAACTAATAACAGGGAAGGATGATACAGCACGTGTGGCAATAATTCGCACAGCAAATGGTGAAATTCGCCGCACAGTATGTAAACTTTGTCCACTGCCTAGCAACGATATTTCAGTTGAAGTCATGCATAATTTCTAACTGGCACTTCAGGCATACTCATATAACATGTTTGTATAAACATACATATTTTTATGCTGTTACATTCATATTTTTACATCATTCCTAAATTCAACATACTATTTTTGTACTAAATCTTTGTTACGGTTCTATTTCATAAATATGTAAACATATCATGTACTTGCTTAAGTGCATGGAAACAGGTTTTGATGTTACTAAGCAGATCATTAAATTTTAGTTTTTTGTTAACTCTTGATTTGAAAACATCGTCTTTTTATTTTCGCTATTTTTCGCAAAAGAAGTACAGAAAAAAATCTTACTGTACTCAACACCTTAGTTTTATCCGACAGATTACTAATAAAAGGTCCTAGATAATTTATGATGCCCAGAACTCGCTGAAGTTCTTTTGTGTTAGATGGTGACGACATGTTGACAATGGCTTTGACTTTCTCTTCATCAATTTTGACTCCATCTTTATTAAAAAGATAGCCTAAGAAGCATACCTCTGGTACTTGATATTTGCATTTCATCTTATTAAATTTTAAATTGACTGATTTAGCTCTTTTCATGACCTCAAATAATCTTCGGTTGTGCATTTCTACTGTATCTCCATATATAAGAATGTCATCTACGAATACTAAAACACCCTCAATGTCACTAAAAGTATCCGGCATTACTCTATGAAAAATTTCTGAAGATGCGTTAACGCCGTAAGGTAACCTCAAATATCTATAACGACCAAATAGTGTTTGAAATGTGCAAAAATCCGAACTCTTATCATCAAGTCTTATCATCCAAAATCCAGAAAAAGCATCAAGATGAGAGAAACACGAAGCATCTTTCAATTTAGAAGGAACTTCGTCAATGGATAATGCTCTCTAATTATATTTTTATTCACATTTCTAGGGTCTAGACATATTCTTAATTGGCCTGACTTTTTGACCGAGACAACTACAGAATTTTCCCACTCTGTTGATTTTGTGAATTTTTCAATGACTTCCATTTTTGACTTATGATCCAATTCCTCTCTTAACTTTTCGTAAAGTATAAAGGGAACCTTTCTAGGTGGATCCACACATGTTATAGCATCGGGTTTGATCTTCAAGTGACAAACAGTTGGCAAGCAACCTAAACCCTGAAATATATCTTTAAGTTCTTGAAGTATTTGTTCAAGAGTGAAATTATTATTATTTATAGAAAAAACCTTTTTCAAAATTCCAATCTCAATACAAGTTGGTAAGCCTAAAACTGTAGAACATTAAATACCTGCAATTAAAAATTTTATGGTTTGCATGGAATCATTAAAGAAACATTTCAAATTAACTTGACCTATTATTAGTCCAGTAAATAAGCCGGAAAATACTGTTAAATGTGGAAAAGTGTCAAACAAGCACCGATTTTAAAAACCTTTTTTGGTACGTGTTCCTTAGACCTCCTAGAATATTCGTAAGGTCTAACCTTGGCTTCATAAACATAAATGAATAAATGGGGGTGGTTTTACGCCCCCCAAACCACCCCAAAAAGTAGCAGTCGCATAAAAATTTAAAAAATTAGCATTTTGCTGTGGAAATGTGCTCTAGTAGGTTTTTTGGGTCGCTGATCTCGAATCAGACGTCCAAATGGGGATAGTTCCACCCCTACCCCCCGAACCACCCCAAAACGTAGCTGTTGCGTAAAAATTAAAAAAATTAGCATTTTGCTTTGAAAATGTGCTGTATTAGGTTATTTGGGTCGCTGATCACGAATCCGACGTCCAATGGGGGTAGTTCCAACACCCCCCCCCCCCTCATAAACCACCCCAAAACGTAGCTATTGCGTAAAAATTTTGCATTTTGCTTTGGAAATGTGCTCTATTAGGTTTTTTGGGTCGCTGATCACGAATCCGACTGAACTATATTGGTATCAAACTACCACCAAATCCATTTACATTGACATTACATTATTCAATTAATGATTTAATTTTCAATCCATTGAAAGTTTCCAGAGACATTGACCCGTAGTCATAGTCGTAAAATTTAGAGCGCTCTAAGTTAAAACCTAGTTTTTACCGAAAATCGAAAGTACAGAGTTAAAAATTTTTTAACCCTTTTTCTCCTATGATGTGCAGCCATTTTCCTTTTTTCTGGAGCACTCTCAAGATTGGTGGCTGATAAAAATAATTCAAAACATTGCCACCATTTTTTCCATTGGATCACATTATTTTCATCTGCTCCAATATGCAATTTTGTGATACCATTGAAGTTGTTGAAATCTTTGGACATGTGCTCAGACATAACCTCATTTTTTTCTGCTCATCTTCGTTAGCGATTCCCATCTTACGAGTGCGTGTGTTTGTGGTCTATTTTTCTTTTTATTCCTTTTTCTTTTTTAGGTTCTACCTAAATTAAGTTTTTCTTTTTTAGGTTTTACATAAATTAACTTTTTCTTTTTTAGGTTTTACCTTAATTAACTTTTTCACTTTAATAATTGACTACGACTAATTTTTTTACCACATCTGACACCATGTCAAGTTAGAATGGTAATGTCACTTTATTCATTGAATAATATTATACAAGTGTTGTCATACCAGCGTCAGTGTTGTATTTATACTGTGTAGTAGTAGATTACTACCAACTACTATTATTAACTATTTAATAACTTAATGCATGTAACAATATATATGTTCGATATATATTTTATTTTCTGTTAATTTTAAGTCTTTTTAATATACATAAGTACTTCAATTAAAAAATAAATGAACTTGCTCTTTCAAATATTTTTTTAGATTCACTGGGCGGGAATGGGTTAAAATAAGATTTTAACAAAATGATGAACAAAATAGTTTAATTTTTATTAACCCTGAAATGACAACGAGGGCTTTAAATGCACTTCATCCAACATTTGAATAAGTCGCTTTGCCTAGAAGGGTTCGCCAATGTATTTCAAGACCCTAAACATAATTTAGTTCAGATATCTGGTAGTTGAGCTCAGTAACAAAACGATTTATATAAGTTCGTGGAACCGTTGTATGCGAAAAGAATTCCTGAGGTGAATTTACACCCCATGTAGTAATTTACGCTCATATTTTTTCCAAGTGAGTAAAGAAGTTACGATCATGTTTCATAAGTTTTGAATGTGAAAAATAATTGATAACTAGATACAAGAAACAACTAGTTAAATCTCTTTTACTGTTCGAAAGCGTTATACAGGACTTAACGTTTCCAATTTCGTAATGCAGACTTTAGAATTGAAATTAACGACCTTTAAAACCACCGTATATCCAGTCTCGTCCCAATCGAAAAGAATATTTGAGTTTGACCCAGAATGATGGGATTGATGTTTGCAAACGAAGTTGTCATCATGATATCCAATGATTGAAAATGTAGATGAATTGCTCAAATATCTATTTTCAAACCGGGCATGCTCCCAACCCGCTACATTAACATTAGCGATTGAAGCGTGTTATCATCAGTAACTCTTTAGGACTAATAAAATGATTATTTCGGTGGTAACAAATTGCGACTGATCATTTTCATGGATTCTGTATTTGAAAAACATTTATTCACCGGGGTGGGTGGCTTGTCAATCTTGGAGGCACACACTCTGTATCTCATAAAATATTTGGGCGATAAAATTCTTTATGTGGTAATAAAATAGCGATTAACGTGTGTATCTTTATTACCACATTCACACTTGAGTGTAACAAATGTGCTGTGTCAGATTAATTTGTCTGATTTTGGAAGTGACACGAGTGGTCCCCGATCGTCCCACAGTGTTGCGTCTAGTACACTCACGGTCAAAAACAACGCCGATTTGAATTTTGCAAGAAGTTTTAAATTTTGATGCGTAAAATGATATCTACTCTTTTTTAACGGTTTTAAGTTTTTTAGATACTGATGCTAGGGGCAAGTTTTGTGTATTTTCAGAACTGTTTACCTAACAATAATAAATTCTAGGAACCTTTTCCAAATAAACACATAATTGCTAGTTTTATAATCAGAAATTACAACTAATTTATATGAAAAAATACATTGTTTTTTGTAGTTTTTTTGAGCATTTTTAATTTCTCACATATTCTTTAGTTATTTATTATATAATTATTTTAAATAATACGGTAAAATTGATTTTATACCGCGTAGGACCTATTTTTGCCTTGATGACGCTTTCCATTCGAGAAGGCATGCTCTCATAGAGTTTCCGTATTAATTTCATTAAAATATCGTTGTATCAAGTGGATTCAATTATTTTCTTTAACTTTGGAATATTATTAGGGTTTTGATGGCGCATTTTGCGTTTTAAAATGGCCCAAACATTCACAAAGGGATTGAGGTCGGGGCTGCTACCGGGCCATGGACTGACTCAATTCCCAAAAAGTCCTTATATTCCTTTACCCATGCTAAAATAAATAGTTCATTATTGTAAATCTATCAAAAAAAAAAAAAAATTTAAAAAATAATTATTGTGAGTGGGACACTTACCGATTTCGAGCGATGACAAGGTGCAGAATCGTCTTGAAATATGTCTTTTGCTTTGGTCAAATGGGGGCAATAACAAGATGTGGGGTGGGAGAGATTCTTCTTCCGGAAGGTTATGTGAACTCCGCAGCTTATATTGATATCTTAAAAAATAGCGTTTAACATTGCATCGACCGACTAAGCGAGCACGTAGCAAAGTCATATTTCAAAACGTTTCTGCACCTTGTCATCGCTCGAAATCGGTAAGTGTCCCACTCACAATAATTATGTAATGTATGTAATAAATTTCAAGTTTTGATATTTCGGAGACAAAAAAAGTTATCGATATAACCTAAAAAAGGTTTTGAAGGGTAAGAGTAATACTTTCAGATGCCGTAACCAATTTTGGAAAAAAAAATTTATTCGCAATGTAAAATAAGCTCAAAATATAGCCAAAAACCGTGTTTTTTGCGCTTTTAGGTTAGAATATCTCAAAAATCTGACGTATAGGAGAAATTCTGAGCTCGGATTCGGGTTTAGCGCATCAAATTCCTTCGGGTACGATAGGTCTGGTCTCTGGTTTAAAAATTTGTCAGCATGTGTTATCAGTTCTTTTCTTACAAAAATAAATAAAATTTGTTTCTTTGATTTTTCACAGTTTTACATTGAATTTTTAAAACAATTTGTTATATTACATTTCTTTCCTGTGGTGTGGAGAGTAACCTTGAATTTTGGCGAACCTGAAAAAAAGGTTTAAGGGTACATATTGGTACTTATATGATATGGTTCCTATGTATTTGCTATGTTTAACATCTGTGCAGTCGCCATTTTGTTTTTTTTTACATCTAAAAAAATTTGAAATTGCGTGTATAATACTAGATAGCATTTTCAGCAAATAGAAGCTTTAATAAAATGCATAAAATGCAAAATGTTAGCATGTTTTAAGAATTAAAATGTTATGAGGTTCATTTTTAATACAAAAACGAGTAGCGCGACCTCTAAAAATGTTTTGTTTCCTCTGAAAAAAATAGGATCCTCATTTCAAACCATAAGGAACCTACGGTTTCGAGAAGGCGGCTGAAAACTAAGAAAAAAGGATTTTCCGGAGCACCCTAGTGTATATGCTAGCTGGACAAAAGTGAATCTCTCGTGTGAAGAAAATAATGGTATAGTTTTACAACAAATACTCTAAAAGCTAGGAAACCAACAAATATTTTTGTTTTCTGCAAGTAAATTTACAGTTTCAGACCGTTGAAGTGAGAGAAGTTGTTTTGTTCTATTTTTTATTTCTGAAAACTTATGATTCAGTAGTCGTGGAAAAATATTAATTTTGCTATTTGTCAATATTAAAGAAAAATTTTTTTTTAATGAACTTCAAAGTTGAAGGTTAGTACCAGAGAACTGCAGCGGTGCACCGCAACCTTAAGGATACTCCATACATACTTTGTATTTTTCAAATCCAAATATCCAAAATCAACGCAAAAAAATAATGCAGTGTTGTTTGCACCCATGTCTCTTTTGTAGCTATCTTAATGCGATTACGCCAATACCTTTCCCTCTTGTCTTTATTAACTTTTGTACTCATGCAGAGAGCGACTGCAAATAGTTTGTGAGAGTAAAAACCACCACCAAATTTTTGCGACACATTGACACTTGGGTAATCTTTTTTTTTGCATATTTTGGTTTTATGTGTGCTCTGCACGATCACTTAAATCGCGGTGGCCGAAATACTTACGCTCAAGTTCGGCTTGCGGTGAACTTTTGCCTATGAAAAATGTCAAGCGTTAAGAAAACAAAATACAGTAAACGTCCAATATAACGAACAAATTAATCAGTCAGTCGCAATATCGTAAAATTCGTTATATTGAAGGGTATGTTATTATCGAAACCGGCTTTTATTAACGCATACATTTACTCGTATAAAAGTTAAGTTAGATTTTGGAATGCTATATTGACTTGCGATCAACTTTACTGGTAATAAGAAGTTATTTCAGTTCAATAGCTATTGTTGAATTAAACAATGTTCGTTATTTGAAATAGTGAAAATGTTTAACGTTCCTAATTTTGAAACATCAATGGAAAATTCCAATTTGAAAAACCGTTCATTAGATTTTTTTTAATGCTTCAGTGAAAGTTTACTTAAGTATAAAAACACATACAGTCGTGTCTGGAAATAGTGAACTAATTTTCTCAAAGCCTGTCCACAGTATCAAAGTTGTTCACTATATCAAGGTTGACATTTTTTGTTGAAAAACTCGTTTTATTCGCGCAAAATACACACTTGTGTATGTAAATGAGTTAATTAGAATAAATTTGTAAGAAAATAGAAATGTACATTGTACATATAGTACGGGAGGCAGTGTTGAGTTTTGCGAAGCAGTTTCCTCCCGCTTAATTTTTTTTGCAAATGATAGTTTATGTATAGCTGATGATCGAAATAAGCGTCAGCCAACAGACTAGTGGTGGGCCTGGTTGTGAGAGGCCGACAAATAAAGTTTTGCGCAATAACTCGAAAAGTAAGCCACAAATGGAAAAACATATTGAGACTAATGTTGTAGAGGAGATGAAAACACATCGATTTTATGCCTGAAATATTTCCGTATAACAAGATTTGATCCACTTTTCATAGTTTTAAAATTATTCGTGACCATCTCCATTTTCGATAAAATACGGTTTTTATTGAAAGTCTTAAATTAACATTACTTGTTTGAATCTGAGGACCGAATATTTCGTCCAAAATAACTATTTTTGCTCAAAATTACAGAAATTACCGGAAACTTTAAAACGGTGAAAAGTGGGCCAAATATTGTCGTTTGAAAACTTTTCTGGTATGAAATCGATGTTCTATTTTCTCCTCTACAATATTGGTCTTAATATATTTTTCTACTTGTGGCTTACTTTTCGAGTTATTGCGCAAAACTTTATTTGTCGGCCTCTCAAAACCAGGCCCACCATTGGTCTGCTGGCTGACGCTTATTTCGATCATTGGCTATACATAAACTATCATTTGCATAAAAAAATTAAGCGGGAGGAAATTGCTTCAAAAAATTCAACGCTGCCTCCCGTACTAATATGTTTATTGAAAGAAATCGCGACTAGATGTTTGCTTCTTGCATTCAGAAATTGACTTTTGGACCGCTTTTTCGCGTAAAAGTAAAAATGTTTGTGTTCACTATATTACTTGATTCACTATATGGGCTATTTTCACGAAATGGGTGATTTTTATAACTCATATTTAACAAAAAAAAAAGGCATCGTAGCAACTTTTAGATTTTTTTTATTTATTTCGTCTTCAAGTTATTTTAGCATATTTATCACTAGATCTACAGTGAGTACTCAAAAGGTAGTTAGCTGCAATACACTAACTCAGAGCTTCGGAGGCGACAAACATTTTATTGATTACGGAGGCGACTTTTCACTAAAATATGCGTCTTGGATCTGAGAGAAGAGACGAAACACATTTTCCGGACAAATCGTCACATTACAAATGAAGACGAAATGTCAAAAGTGAAAGTGAAATGTCAAACCTTTGAAAATATTCATAGCATGATAAGCAAAAACTGGCAGGTTACGGTAGCGACACTCTTTTTTTCTTATCGTTTTTACGAACTCTTGTCGTGTGGTAATGAGATTTGACTGTTTTAATATCTGCGATGCCCACCCGATTTTGTAGTATTATGTTCTGACACTTGCTCCTTGCAATTATTTGCCCTCAAAAATCGTTTATCGTCTTGTTTATTCAGGATATATCACCTACATATGTGTTATTGAAAAGTCGATGGACAAGTTTCAAACCTGTAACGCGGGAGTGGGTGGATTTTTTTAAACTTATACTCCGCGGCAATTAAGTGCGCCAGCATACTACTGCTATTTTAGAAATTCCGCGCTAGAAATTTTGAACAAGGGGTCGCGCGAGCAGACCGTTAGTGTATTGAAATGGGAAACGGACAGGTTACGGAGGCGACATATCTGTAGATTCTCGCCCTATAACTTTTTATTAGAGCAATTTAATATCGATGCGTATGATGGAAAATAAAGTACCTTATCTTGTGAATAATATGCGAAGAAGAAAAAATTGTTGAGCCATTGCATCTGACCAAACTATACACAAACATCCATTACACCCATTTCGTGATAATAGCCCATATAGTAGGATGGGTCATTTTAACACTTTTTTCTCTAATCGCAAACGCCTACCCGGGAAAAGTGGCCCATTCATACCAAGAACATACCTGGAAAATTTTTTTGAAATCGGTCAATATCTTCTGTTCGTGATTTGACGATCAATTTTTGAAATTTTAGGTAAAAACACAGAAAGTAGGGCGTTTCTTAAAATGGGCCCGGCTGCGTTGTTAATGTGTTTTAAGGATCGCTTGGTGATGAAAAGTCATCATAAAGGACCACAAACTCAAAATCGAGACCGAAAAGTAGTCCCAGTTCAAACGCCAGGTGGAGGAAGAGGGGGTTTAAATGCGGTTTTTTGGGTAGAAGCAAACAGTTTTGTGCAGCTTTTTGCTCACTTTTAATCAACGAAAAAAGTGGCCCAGAACCCACCACGTGGAGGTAGCTGCACATCGGACTCCACCTACGTCCTACCCAACCAACCAACCAGCCATATATAGACTGCGCCTATTACGACTGAGCGCCTCCAAAGACTCACAAATTGCCTCTTTAACAGAAAGGAACAAAAGACTGCATCACTCCAAGAGGATTCCTCAAAATTATTTAACATTGCATTTTGTAAATGTAAGGATTTGACTTGCTGCTCCTGCCCCAAAGAGAAGAAAGATCCAGTCATTGAGCAGGTTTTTTTTCTTGACCAACAAAGTTCTCGAATGATTAATAGATCTTTCCGAAACAGAAAAATTACGTGAGAGAGCTGAGCGGGCTGTAAAACAAATGAAATATGAACGAGGACAAGATAGTTAATTTTCAATTTTTCCTTCATCGTCTGCACAAGATTTGTGTAATACTGATACTTATTTTGAGAGGGTGATGAACAAAACGGTGCTTTTACCAATGCCGCTGTTGTAGACGGTGAATTTAGAGACTAGATTTATCTGAAACAGTAATCAAATATTACAAATATAACTCCTGACGCTCTAGTGATTTGCAAAAACAAAATAAGACGTGAAACCGTAAAATCACGCACTAAGTTGAAAGATGGAGCACACCTGGAAAATCCTATAAGTGCTATATACTTTGATAGCAGAAAGGATGAAACTTTGACAACTTTTGAGATAGTAAAGGAGGAGCATATTGCCTTAGTTGCTGAACATGGCTCTAAATACATAGGTCACATTGTTACACCCTCATGCTCTGCTCAAGATGAGTGTAATGCAATTTTTAATTACGTCACGACAGATCTTAATAGCGGTTTCGATGGCACAAATACCAACACAGGATGGAAAGGAGACATTCTTCGAAATGGATCAAAAGTATCTTTACGAAATAGCAAAAGCTATTGGCTCCGGAGAATGGTCAGTCGAACTTGCTGCTCGAAAGCCAAGTCCTATTAACCAGGCTCTCTGGCTTACCACTGCAAATAGAATTCTTAGGTTGTAGATGTGAACTAAAAGCCCCAAAAAAAAATTAAAGTAATAGTGAAGTTCTTACTAACAGTGTACACACCTTGTGGTTCACCACAAAAAAGAACAAGTCAATTGCTCATGGTTGTCGTCATCTCTTCGAAGCTATTAAGCGGTCAAGATATCTTCCTTTGAAGTACCGTACGGTGGTGAATGCATCCATTTAGACCAACGCATTCTATGCGATGCCTGAAAATATTCTGCTTGGAATGGTAACAGATTCAAGGATTGCTGTTCGCAGAGATGCACTGAAGATAATAACTTTGGGAGAGTAGAAAATATTTTTATTCACTTGTATTCAGCCATTTTGTTTATTATAATGAAAGGTATTCTTTCACTGCTTCATCTGAAAGTAATATCTCTTTGCACAATTTTGCAAATATATATTTTTTTTGTTTGTTTATAAAGTACATATTTTCTATCAAAAAATGTGAGTTATACCAGGAATAGGAAAAATTCGCGAAAAAAGAAAAAAACTTAACCTATTTAAGCTATGCCTTGTAATATAAAAGCTAAGTGGTGTAAATTCGGTGTGAATTGATTAACCGGTCTTCGTGAAAATGATATTTTAAAAATATATTTGTATGATGGCCACCCTAAATATGCATCCTTAATAAAAGTCTTATAGCCTAAGCTATGCTTTTTAATATAAAAGACACTTGGTGTAAGTTCCATATGAATCGATCAAGTGGTCTTTGTGAAAATTATATTTTAAATATATTTTTGAATGATGGCCACTTTAACAGGGCTATTCTGGCAAAGACAGCTAAAAGTCTTACGAAAATATTTTGCAAGACATTTTCTAAGACTTTAGGTATTCTAGCGCAAAAGTCTTTCAGATAAAGCTTTTGAATTCCCCACACAAAAGCTTTCGTGGTAAACTTGTCAAATTTTGATGTTTCAAATTTCAATTGATAAAATATCAAAAATATATTTAAAAAATTTCATGATGCTGCAGACTTATTTTTTTATTTTAATTTTTTTACTCAAGTCATTGTAGTATTCTATCAAACATTCGACTACGACTACTCTTTATTCAATTTATAAAAATGAGAGTATGCTGCAATGCTAGAATAGATTTGGCAGCTTCTTAATACAACACCTCCCTTTGTTTACAACCATTTTGAGTTCCTTTTGTATACCGTTCCATCTTCAAGATGTATCCAGTACGATCTGGGCCCATCGTGTGAATTTGTTACGGTTATCTTAACCCAGCCGTGTTGATTATGCTGATACCATGATACTTCGCGAAATAGAGGACTGTATAAGCGATGTTGCGAAGGTGTTATCAACATATTGTAGTACGATCCATGGCTAAAAATAGCGTTCGAAATGGAATTTCGGATTGCTGCATGTCGTGTGGTTGCATCTCAGTAATGACGTTAGCGTAAAGGTTTTTTGGGAGCCTATAATCCTTCCTGAAGGACTCCTCTATGACATAAAATAGATCGATTTCCATCCGTGGTCTTTTTTACTCACGACATTCGTCTAAAATATGGCTTTTTTCCATTGCGGCGCATTATGATTGCGTGTTAAAAGGCGTTTTTCTTATTTTTATTTTGTTTTTACCACTTCAAATAAAAACCACTCAAAAAACTTAAAGTTTTGTTTAGTTTCTTTCACGCTAATAATGTTAGCAATACAACTAAAAGATTAAAGACCTGCTACGAGCAGGTCTTTAAAATTGTCTTACGAAAGACAGAAAAGAGCTTTCAAGATAGCTCCCAGAATACCAAAACATCTTAAGTAAGACTTTTGTCTTACTAAAGACTCTGGTGAGTTCTAAGATAGTTGCCAGAATAGCCCTGTAAATATGCACCCTAAATAAAACATTTATAACTAATGAAACCCGCTTGATCGATACTAAGATACTGTAAAAATTTCATCAAAATTGGCTGGATAGTTTTTGTGTCCATAAATTTGACCCGTACCGGCCCAGGGGATCCAACAAATACTAAAACGCAAAAAAATAATTTTGTCCAGCTAGCTGGTTCTAGTCGCAACACAGTGAGTCCTAAAGGGGTGTTTTTGACCTATTTTTCGAAAAAAATTTTATTGCACGAATCGATGGGAAAAGGCCGAAAGTGGATTTTGGAAGTGACAGGGGTGGTCCCCGACCCTCCTAATGGGGTGTTTTTGACACATTTTCGAAAAAAAAATTTCTGCATGAATCGATAGGAAAAGGCCGAAAATTAATTTTGGAAGAGACAGGGGTGGCCCTCAACCCTGTTGTGCACGAATCGATGAGAAAAGGCCAAATATGGATTTTGGAAGTGACAGGGGTGGTCCCCTTAAGGGGTGTTTTTGACCTATTTTTCGAAAAAATTGTAAGTGCACGAGTCGATAGAATATGGCCGAAAATGGATTTTGGAGGAGACAGGGGTGGTCCCCGACCGCCGTAAAGGGGTGTTTTTGACCCATTTTTCGAAAAAAAATTTCTGCACGAACAGATAGGAAAAGGCCGAAAATTAATTTTGGAAGTGACGGGGGTGCTCCTCAACCCTTCTAAACGGGTGTTTTTGACCCATTTTTAAAAAAAAAATGTATGCACGAATCGATGAGAAAGGCCGAAAATGGATTTTGGAAGTGACAGGGGAGGTCTTCGACCGCGTTAAGGGGTGTTTTTGACCCATTTTTAGCAAACATTTTACAGTCAAATATGGAAATTTTCAGTCAAAAAAAAAATATGGTTAAATTTATTTGTGCAATATAATTTTGAATGAATTAAAGAAACTTTGTTCATCTGAGAAAAATAATATGAAGTCATCTCAATTTTAAAATACTTTTAGGCGGATTGTTATTCGAAACATAATTTGTATTCGTTCATAAATAAACAATAAAAAAATTAATTTAAAATGAACAAATTGGCTATAATAAACTTAACGCTACTCAATTGCCATATACTTCACATGTGTAACACTCATTGCAATGCAATTTTTATGTACAAAACCATAACATATCTGGCATAATTTGAGATTTTTGAAAATCCTAGAAAATCTATAGAATAGTTGAATCTGTTAATTTAGAAAAATGTAGATATCTTAGTTTTGGAATAAGATAATGATATTCGGTTTGCGACATTCCCTTAAGCAAATAAAAATACATTAAAAATATTGTACAACGGGATCGGTGGTAAAATAATATGGGCCAATTTCGCAACTTGAAAGCAAAAAATCGGTATTTTTTGTTTTTTTTCGGTCAATTTTAAATTTTTTATAAGAAAAAAAGAAGAAGAAAAACTAATCACGGATTCAAGTTCCTCGATCGATAATAGCTGTTTAGAACAAAAAAAATTTGAATCAGCTTAATATGTATATATGTCAACGCCGAATCGAAAAATTTCAGATTTATTAATTTAGAAAAATGCAGATATCTTGGTTTTGGAAGAAGATAATGATATGCGGTTTACGGTTTTCTCTTAAGCAAATTAAGGTTCATTAAAAATAATGTACCACTAGATCGGCGGTAAAATATTATATCAAGATTTGGAACTTGAAAGTAGAAAATCGGCATTTTTTAATTTTGTCCGGGCAATTTTCAATTTTTTTATAAGAAAAAAAGAAGAAGAAGAATATCTGATCACGGATTCGAATTTCTCGATCAATAATAGTTCGAAAAGCATACCCACTTTGTTGCAAAATTTGACAACCTCTTTAGCTTGCACCATTTTTTAAATCAATATTTTCGAAAATGGGTATGCAACTTAAAATAGGCGGCGCACAGTGGCTCCTTTTTCAAAAAGTGATTGCTAAAATCAAATTTTCGATTTCTGATTTTCAAAACTTTTTTTTTTATTTGACAGATAATTGACCAAAGGTTCTAAAACCGAAAACTTTTTTGATTTATGACAAGTATTTTGGTTTTTATGGGTGCTCAAAGTTAAATAACTTTTTATCGTTCATTAAAATAGCATTTTTTTACATTTTTCGCAATATTCAAAATGGAAAATTTTAAAAGTTTCAAAAAACATGGGAATTTGAAGTATGCTCTCTGAATTTATAGTATTTTAAAATAAATAATTTCCACAAGATGTAGAAAAAAATTTTATTTAGTAATTTTCATGAATTTTTTAAAAAGGTCGTTTTTAGCGAAGTTTTTCGAATTTACCTTGGCCTATAATCCACAAATCAATGTCAATCAAGGATTGGTGAATGGGAGATTATAGTTGACATATCTACCAACAAAAATCATATGGGTCTTACCTGCATATATTTGCCCATTTCGAAGTTATAGCTACTTATGTGACATGATATGCATAAAACTGAATTTGTTGTGTGATGACGATTTTCAGTCTATGATATTTTGACTTGGAAATTGTTAATCTGAATTTGATAGAATGTTTGCAGCGAATATAGACATCACTCAAAATAAATTAAAAATTGTAAATACGGACGTTACCACGCCCCTTTCTTAATTTATTCTTCCTATTTCCAAAACTATTTGACGCTAATAGATGCATATGTAAAGAGCATTTCGCAATTACATGCAAGGATAAGATCCATGGAATTTATTTTGAAACTAGCCTACAGTATAGGAAATGATGATAATCCAAACAACCAAAAGTTAAGAAAAAAAAATAATACAAGATCAATTTCGAGAAAACCTGGGTATTTTAGTAGATACTCCTAAGGCGATTTTTTGAGAAACCAGAAACAACTTCAGAAATAACGGGAGTCGATGAGGACGTGATAAAAAGATTACAAGTTATTTTAAACGTACTATCCTGTAGAGAACCCGTTAAAGTAGAAAAATTTTAAAAGTATACCAAGGAAACTGCAGACATATTAGAACATAAATATAGCCAAAAATTACTGACACCCTCTATCTATAAGATCTTAGCTCATAGTGAACAAATTATCAATTATCAAACATTACCAATAGGAAAATTATCAGAAGAAGCCCAAGAGTCTAAAAACAAAGATTATAAGAAGTACAGATATAGCAATACAGTAATCCCCGCTTATATGCACGCCGTTTATAAGCATTTCTCGCTTATATGCATCAAAACTTGTGCAATTTCATTTCTCCATTTAGATTTGCTAACAATTTTCTCCTTTATATGCACTTCTCGGATATAAGCCCCAAAAATCTCCAATTTTTTCCTCCAATCACGCTTATATGCACGACAGGGAAAAAATTTTAGTTTTTTTTTCAAGTCAAAAAATTATTGATATCAAACAATCGTGTCATTCCTATTGTAATGTGAAATGTGCTTGACAGTAGCTTGCCATGCTGGGAAGGTTTAAATGAAAATGTAATTGTTGCCCTATTTTGCAATCGGATGATGAAGAAACAGACATTGCAGCTTATATAGATCCAATTCCTTCATTGAGTGCAGCTTTGGCCTCATTAGACACTCTTCGAAAGTTCCTTTTGCCAATAAATAAATTTATTGACGAACTTGATGACATTGAAGAACATATTTTAAGGGCTGCAGTCATATTCAATCCAAGATTACTTGTTTTTTAAGAGAGAATAATTTTGCAATTCAATATATATATGTACTCTGTATACACATATGTACTATATATATATTTTTTTGATTTGCTTTTTATTTTTTTACTGGAATACATATTCATAAAATATCAAATGTTTATTTTCACAGCTTTTTGCCTTTAAAAATATTTTTGTAGGGTTCTAGTTAGTTGGCTTTAGGTAACAGCTTAAATGAAACTACGATTCTATACAAGCATATTTGGTAGATATAGCCGAATTTTTATATATGCACTTTTCATGCATATAAACGAGTTTTTCTAAATGCATTTCACGCTTATATGCACCAAAAATCAATCATTTTCAGAAATGCTTATAAGCGGGGATTACTGTACATGTAGAATTTCACGTATTCGACAGAATGAGGATTTGTTCAATATACTTTCAGCATCTTCAGATCCTTTGATTTCATCACTTAGGCACGTTAGGTCACGAAACGAACTGACTGATAAATTCTGTAGTACTGTTTTAAGTTTCTTAGATATCCAAAATAATGGTGATATTTTTATAGAATTGTAGACTGTTGTTGATTTTTTAAAGAAATTACTTAATTTATTACTGTAACCCTTTTCTTAAAACTTTTCTAGCCTTTGAGAAAGACTGTTTATAAATTATGTTAAGAGATAAAAAAATAAATGCATATGAACGAATTAGTAAAAATTAAAAAAATTTTTTTTAAAAAGTATTTAAAAAATTTTTAAATTATTAAAAGTTCATTAATTGAATAAAGTGCACTAAAATTTATAAAAAAAAAATTTTTTTTGTGAATTCACACCACTAAAAACCAAAAATTTCGAAATTTGGACTTTCACCTCTTTTTAAAAGTATTTATAGTTAAGCCTCAAACCTGAATCTTATATATGTCATAGAAATTACCAACCAAAATCAAAAAACTTTACTCAAATATCTTTACCCGTTCAAAAGTTATGATTTTAGCAACGCGAAATCGCAAAAGGCGCCACTGTGCGGCGGCAATCCAGTTTTTAAAATTGATGAAAATCCTTATGGGTTGTTTTGTCCAGACATATAGGGCTATTGTAATCCACTGACACATCGTGAAAAAATCAAAAAGTTTTTATTTTGAACCGCTCTAATATACATACATATAAAAGGTAGAGCCAAAAGCAAGGATTCAATGAAAAAATGGGCGGTGCGCCGCCTCCAATATTAGAAAAAAATCAAATATTTTACATCTCAGCAACTGGTTGAGAAAGTTGGATTAGATTTGGTACATATGTTGCTTATAGTTTGTGGAAGGTTCTAAGCTTCGTTAGCTTTGGAAAAAGTGGGCACTGCCACGCCCTCCCATATATGAAAAGAATTAAATTCGTTATATCTCTTAAACTATTTGACGAATTTATATGAAACTTAGTACGTATATACAAAAAATAGTAAGATTCAATGAAAAAATATATTAAAAATTACAAAATTATTAACTTTGACAGTGTTTTTACAGTTTATACACATCTGTATAAAATAAGCTATGACATGAAATTTAGTTGTATGTTTTGATTTAAAATTTTTAAAATTCCAGATAATACTTTTAAACAAAAAATAAACTTTTTTTTAAACTAGAATATGCGCTCTTTCAAATGATATCAAAATTTTTTTTTATATTCCATTTAGTTTCAAAATTATAGAGTGTTGAAGTTAAAAGTATGCACTGCATAAAATAAGCTGTGAGTAACTGTATGTAATGAAAATAACCAAAACTTCAAAATAGTAAAAGAAGGTTTTTTTATTGATTAAAAGTTTCAAACCATTCAAGTTTTTCACATAATAAGTTAATAAAAAATAAAAATTTATGTTTGTAACATTTTTATTTATGACTTGGTATTTCACCTTCAATAGTTCATAGTTAGATTCGTGCAATACAATTTTTTTCGTAAAATGGTTCAAAAACATCCTTTTAGGAAGGTCGGGGACCATCTCTATCTCTTCCAAAATTCATTTTCGGCCTTATCCTATCGATTCCTATCGAAAAATGGGTCAAAAACACCCCTTTAGGAGGGTCGGGGACCACCCCTGTCACTTCCAAAATCCATTTTGGTCTTTTCTCATCGATTCATGCAATAAAACTTTTTTCGAAAAATGGTTCAAAAACACCCTTTTAGGAAGGTCGGGGACCTCTCTTGTCACTTCCAAAATCCATTTTCGGCCCTTTCCCATGGATTCATGCAATAAGTTGTGAGGATGGAAGTCAGTGGGCTTCGTTTCCACCCACAATTTTCATGGCAGCGCGTTGAAACGTCCGAAAACATAAACAAAATTATTTATTGGTTTTATTTAACTTCACGAATTATGTATTTATTTCTTAATATCATTTCGTTTATTTATCTAAATCCATTTTTAATGAATTATTAATCATAAATAATATAATATAAGATAAAACTTTTAGTTAAGTTCATTGCATTAGCGCGGGGCGACGCGTAAAAAACGCAATAGTAGTAGAATAGACATAAGCAAAACACAAAGAATTGTCATACGGTAGCCCTGCCCAACAGCTGTTACCACGATCCATAGTAAAACAGCTGTTAGAGCTTTATTGTGAGAAAAGCTACAGAGTTAGGAAAAGGTGACTTGGCAAAGGTTTTGGTTTTTGGTCGGACATTCTTCTGAGGACCACAGCCAGCAACAGTTCAGCAGCTCCGGACAACAGCAGCAGCCGTAAGATAATCATTAACCATAACTTCTTTCCTATCTTCTCTTAGGTTGCAGTTCGTATACAAGTTACAAGTCGCTCTTGCGTTGTACTTGTATACGGTAGGAGAACACCGTCATAAGTAGTAGGTCGCCGTAGTCAGTGCGTCCATCGCAAGAGGAGGTTGACGAACTCGTTGTATTGACGACGACAATTTACAAGTCGCTTTTGCGTTGTACTTGTGTGCGGTAATAAAACGCCATCATAGGAATTAGGTCGGCGGGTACGTTGAATTGACGTACACAAGTGGCAAGTCGCTTTTGCGTTGTACTTGTGTGCGGTAATAAAACGCCGTCATAGGAATTAGGTCGGCGGGTACGTTGTATTGACGTACACAGGTGGCAAGTCGCTTTTGCGTTGTACTTGTGTGCGGTAATAAAACGCCGTCATAGGAATTAGGTCGGCGGGTACGTTGAATTGACGTACACAAGTGGCAAGTCGCTTTTGCGTTGTACTTGTGTGCGGTAATAAAACGCCGTCATAGAAATTAGGTCGGCGGGTACGTTGAATTGACGCCGACAAGATACAAGTCGCTTTTGCGTTGTACTTGTGTGCGGTAATAAAACGCCGTCAAAGGAGTTAGGTCGACGGGTACGTTGAATTGACGTACATAGGTGGCAAGTCGCTTTTGCGCTGTACTTGTGTGCGGTAATAAAACGCCGTCATAGGAATTAGGTCGGCGGGTACGTTGAATTGACGTACACAAGTGGCAAGTCGCTTTTGCGTTGTACTTGTGTGCGGTAATAAAACGCCGTCATAGAAATTAGGTCGGCGGGTACGTTGAATTGACGCCGACAAGTTACAAGTCGCTTTTGCGTTGTACTTGTGTGCGGTAATAAAACGCCGTCATAGGAATTAGGTCGGCGGGTACGTTGTATTGACGTACACAGGTGGCAAGTCGCTTTTGCGTTGTACTTGTGTGCGGTAATAAAACGCCGTCATAGGAATTAGGTCGGCGGGTACGGTGAATTGACGTACACAAGTGGCAAGTCGCTTTTGCGTTGTACTTGTGTGCGGTAATAAAACGCCGTCATAGAAATTAGGTCGGCGGGTACGTTGAATTGACGCCGAGAAGTTACAAGTCGCTTTTGCGTTGTACTTGTGTGCGGTAATAAAACGCCGTCATAGGAGTTAGGTCGGCGGGTACGTTGAATTGACGTACACAAGTGGCAAGTCGCTTTTGCGTTGTACTTGTGTGCAGTTAGTAAAACGCCGTCACGGAAATCAGGTCATCGTAGTCAGGGCATCCGTCGCAATCATAGCTCAATATATAACACCGTCATAGGAATTAGGTCGGCGGGTACGTTGAATTGACGTACACAAGTGACAAGTCGCTTTTGCGTTGTAGTTGTGTGCGGAAATAAAACACCGTCACAGGAATCAGGTCATCGTAGTCAGCGCATCCGTCGCATTCGTAGTTCAACGGGTACGTTGAATTGACGTACACAAGTGACAAGTCGCTTTTGCGTTGTACTTGTGTGCGGAAATAAAACACCGTCACAGGAATCAGGTCATCGTAGTCAGCGCATCCGTCGCATTCGTAGTTCAACGGGTACGTTGAATTAACGTACACAAGTAGCAAGTCGCTTTCGCGTTGTACTTGTGTGCGGTAATAAAAAACCGACACAGAGGTTAGGTTGCCTTAGTCAGCACATCCGCCGCAGGAGTAGCTCGACGGGTACGTTGAATTAACGTACACAGGTAGCAAGTCGCTTTTGCGTTGTACTTGTGTGCGGTAGTAAAACGCCGTAGCAGAAATTATGTCGCCAGATACGTCGAATTGACGCATACGAGTTTCAAGTCGCTTTTGCGCTGCATTTGTATGCGGCAATAAACGCCGTCGGAGAAATTAGTCCCAAACACCGTACAGGAGATTAGTCCCTCGTAGTCAGAGCATACGTCGAGTAATATAAAATTCGACACATCTATCGTCGCCTTTGCGCCATCGGCGCGGCGCGAAAATACGCTACCGGATAGGATAAAAGCAACAAGTATTAAGTATCCGAATCGTATTTTTATAATTTATTCTTAGATATATATGCATACATAAAATTTACAATAAATATTGTGTCAAGATAAAAATAAAGTGGATTATCAAAGAAATATACATGGAAGGTCTTGTTCTTATTTAAACTCCCGGAAATTCGACCTTTGTTAGCCACCTGCAAAATATAAATTTTTGTACACGAACCCCGGATACCGGCGAGCCGAAACCCTGGCTGAAAGGTTCGTTACAAAGTTAACATTTTAAAAAGTTTATTTCAAGCTCTGATTTACAGGTATAGCTCACTATTTAACCAAACGCTAAAAAATTTTCGGTTTGCTTCTTAACATGTAAGATGTTTAAAAAAGTTGGAATGGGAAAACAAAATTTTTAATTATTTAATGATCTCTCATCATCTCGCAGCATTCACGCTCATTTATGAATGAGGGCTAATCGCAGCGTTCATGTAAGATCGATAGAAAAAATGTTGCTTCCACTCATTCATGAATGTATGCTAGTGAAAAGAAACGGATACATACATTCGTTTACGGAAGATTGAAAAAAAAAATTCCAACCCTTCATCTGCGTGTACAGGAAAAATTGAAAAGTACACGTTCGTGTCGCGAGCGTTCTTAAATGAATATTTCCGAACTCTGAAAAAACACATAATTTTTTCACAAAATATGATTCATATGCGCTCCTTTGTCGTTATTTTACGTACCTTAGTATAAATGGATTTATCCAGCCAGTAACGATTGGGTTTGCAGCAGCAATTGCAACTTTTTCGTTTTGCAAGTGAATAGGCAACATATCAGACAGTTTTAGTGCACCATTTTTTATTCGCATTTTTGAAATAGACGCAGCTATTCGAACCCGGAAATCCCACAAGCAGATTGAAATTTCTAAAAATAAAAATAATAACATTGTAACGTAACATGATTTTTTTGGCAACTCCCACTAAAGGTCTGCATCAGTATAATAATTATCCTACGAAGCTGTTACCGAAGGCAATTTTATTGATTTCAATAGGTATACGTAGCGTTTGTTCGTGTTACTCTTACCATTATTATAATATTCTCTTCTTACTTCCCAGTAGGCAAGGGCAGGAGTTAGCAGTGCTTCTAGCAGGCCTTCCTTGGTAAGATTAAGGCCTTGCCACCTCCTTTCAAACTTACTTTCTTTTTTATATAAAATGTCCGATAAAACAGGCCCTCTTAAGCAGGCCTTTTAAGAGCGTTTACCTTAGCAGGGGTCATAGAAGTACTTGGAAAAAAAGAAAGTTTTACGCTGTGAGACTTTAAGTTAATTTTATTTGACATTGAATATGTTACCGGCCAAACTAGTTTGGCCTAGGACGTTTGTCCTGATAAAAAAAATTTACCATTTCAGGACAAACTAGTTTGGCCTAGGATTAACCAGTTTTTTCTAAATCAAATGCTTTGACTGTAATTATGTACTTCTTGACCCATTTTCACAGGGAGTGGGGGTTGCGGGGGTAGTTCACAAGGGGTACTCTGAACATAATTCCGTTGGATTTTGCCGGCGCTCAGTGGCGCCTTTTGCGATTTCGTGTTGCTAAAATCATAACTTTTGAACGGGTAAAGATATTTGAGTAAAGTTTTTTGATTTTGGTTGGTAATTTCTATGACATATATAAGATTCAGGTTTGAGGCTTAACTATAAATACTTTTAAAAAGAGGTGAAAATCCAAATTTCGAAATTTTTGGTTCTTAGTGGTATGAATTCATAAAAAAAAAATTTTTTTTTTTTAATTTTAGAGCGCTTTATTCAATTAATGAACTTTTAATAATTTAAAAATTTTTTAAATACTTTTTAAAAAAAAAAAAAATTTTTAATTTTTACTAATTCATTCATACGCATTTATTTTTTTATCTCTTAACATAATTTATAAACAGTGTTGTCTAGTTTTGCTGGTAGAAGTGAGAATCCTACCGGCTGACTAGTATTTTTGTACTAGTAATTTTCCCGTCCTGGGAAAACACTTAGTACTGTGTGACAATTGTATCTGGAAGGAGAAACAAGTTTAAGGATTATCAGATTTAAATATACTTACCAGTATATTTTCCCTTCTAAATGATTAACACCGTAGTCTTCCGTTTAACACCAGAACAAATTCTGTCTTTAATCTTTGATTTCATTTTACTTAACACCTATGATACAGATAATTACAATAACAAATTACATGCTAAAATAATTACTTAGGAATACAATAACAAAAACTTATTCTACTTTACCAAATCTTGGCCCACAAATAGTTGGCCTACAAAATTTGGCCTACAAATATTTATTTGACTTATGCAGAAATTGCATAAGTCTTATTTAACTCACCAAAGTAGTGAGGTCGACATATTTCCGGGTTTCACACCTGGCTTTTGCTTGCTGTTTTGTTGTTGCGTTTAAGTGCTTGGCGTTCTCATTCTTGTTAATTCTTAACAAGCAGAACTTGCACATAGCAACTTAAATTTATCAACGAAACAGCAAATACCCAAAAGTGTGCCGCAATTATTATTGGATGATGTTAAACATCATCCCAAAAATATGCCATAATATGTTATTTGTTTAAATAAATGTTTGAATAACATATCATGTGTGGTAAAAACCCACAACATTCCTCACCCCTTCGAATAAGAAAAAATTATAGCTAAGAATAATTTTTTCTTAATAACACATTATTGTGTCTTACAATAATTTTGTTTTGAATGTTGAATTCAAGTGTAAGTATAAATTATTATGTTTGTTTTTCTCTTCGAATACCCCTACCTAATTCATGGTCCTACTTTTCTCCTTCGCCGCTTGTCCCCCTTGGTTAGAAACTGCTTGGCTTTATGGCTTTGCTTGACTTAATACTCCACAAAAGTTACTTCTGATTTTATTCAAGGAGCGATGCTGGTGTATCTTCTTGTGGCTACCGTCATCTCAGATAATTGATGAGACGGCTTATGCCATTGTTTTCTCTCGACAAGGGAGGCTTTACGCTTTACTTGTTGCCCCCTCCCTACCTTTATTTTGGTTGTTTCCATATACGGATTGACAACCATACTTTTTTAGCCAATAATGCTGGATATTTCGCTTATTGTCATGAAATACTCTTCAGCTAGCTTTTTGATTATATGTAATTATTTATTCATCTTATTTGCTGTTGTATTCGCTACCTTGAATCAGGAAAATGGAGTATTTAAGTCATTTACTGCCTCATCTACTGTTACACTGTTCCAGTATGGGACCATGATTATAAAATCATAAGCTTAATGTTTGATTAATTTATTTAATACAATTTAATATGTAATTTAGTGTACCTAAATGTTATATGTGTGTTAGCATATATAAATATATATATATATATATATACGGTATTTATACCGTTTTATTTCTATATTATGTAAATGCTATATATGTGTATGCATTTTATAATGCATAAATATATATATATGTTTACGGCATTTACTCCGTTTTATTTTATTTATTTACTTTTAAAGTTTATTGGCCTAGTTTACTTAATGTGTAAATTTTTGCAATTAGGCAAAAACATTAAGCTTTACACATTAAGCATGTCAATAAACTGACTTATTTTAGCTTACGATGCAAAAATGTGCAACGTAAATCATAAAACTATATATGTATATACATACGCCTTAAGTGTATGAATACAAATATATATGTTGTAATTAAAAATCTATTAGAACAAAAAGTTTTGTTCTGTTTGTTATCTATTGCCCATTTTTTGGGTTTATTTTTTAAAAATTTTTTTTATTTTAACTATAATTCTTTTTGTCTGCTATTTATGTGTATACAATCTTGTATACAAATACATATTTCGCATTATTTTTTTCTTTTTCCCAATTTTCCCCAGTCTGAAAATTCCCGAGTTCCAAAATCAAAATTCTGATTTTTCGTTTAAATTTTGGTTTGCTATATGTGTGTATGCATTTGTTAAATCCATACAATCATATATTTTGCAATTTTTATTGTATCGCCCCAGCGATATCTTTAATTTTCCAAAGTTATCTTCAGCTTAAGTTGCTGTTAAATTGTTTCATTGCATTATGCAGAAATAAGGCAATGTTGTTATTTTTTAATTGAGCTCAAGTTTTTGCTCAAGTTTGCATTGCTTTATGCATTATTTTCAAAATTATTTCCTTTACCTACTGTTGAGGTAGGTAATTTATATGCGACCATGTGCGCTTATTTCGGCACACGCCGTTTCATATTTCTTGTTTACAAACAAGTATTTATGTAGCAAATTTTTTTATATTTAATTTTGCTGTATCATATTTCTTGTTTACAAACAAGTATTTATATAGCAATTTTTTTTTTATATTTAATTTTGCTGTATCAAATAATACGAGCAAATTATTCTAACTTTCAAGAAAAAGATTTTAATTTTTATTTTGGTTCATTAAAAAATTTAATAAATTATTATGTAACTTTTTTTTCTTTCTTTTTATTACAACTTCTGTTGTAACAGGCCCCTTAACATTTGAAACTTCAAATGGGCCTATCCATATGGGAGAAAATTTATTTTTCCGAGTTTGATTTTTCATCAAAACTTTATCCCCTTGTTTAAATATAACGGGGTTTACTGAACCGTCATATTGTTTTTTAGACAATTCTTTTGCCTTTTCCTGGTTTTTTCTCACTAACTCGTGAGTTCTTTGTATTTGAAACTTTAATACTTTTGATTGGTCCTCCGCGTTATAGAGCGGTGAACACTTACGTTTTAAATTCGTGGGCATTTCGAATTCAAAACCGTACAAAGTTCGGAAAGGAGTTTGCTTAGTAGAAGTATGTATCGTATTGTTATGGACATGCATGGCTGCCGTCAGCCATTGGTCCCAATTCGAACCATCTTCTTTAGCAAAACTTCTCAAGTATTCTGCTAGTGGTCTGTGGCTTCTTTCCAAAGGACCATTAGCCTGCGGATGATATGGCGTTATATGCAATTTCCTAATACCCAACATTTTGCAAGTATCTGAGAATAATTTTGCGATAAAATTTGTACCATTATCAGTAATCAATACTTTCGGTATATTGTATCTGGCAATAATTTCGTCATAAAATTTTTTCGATACTGTACTTGCTTCCGCGTCGGGCATTGCAGCACATGCCATATATTTTGAAAAATCATCCTGAAATGTTAGTATATACTTATTTCCTGATACAGTTTCAGGTAATGGACCGACAATGTCCATATATACTTTATCAAAAGGCCTGCTTGGTGTATCTGTTACCACCATCGGCATTTTTGTAAGTCTTGAGCTCTTGTTGGTCTGACATTTGGTACATTTTTTAATATACTCTTTTATATCCCTTTGCATACCTGGCCATCTATACTGCTTTCTTATCCTTAGAAGTGTTTTGATAGCCCCTTGATGCCCACCAAGTGGTGTACTATGAAAGTCCCTTAATATTGTTTCTATTTCTTTAGGATCTTTCAGTATGACCACTGTTTTTCCGGTGTTGTTTTCAACCACCGTGTCCTTATCCACCTCTTTTGAAATGTTCCCTTTTTCCTTTTCAGAATTTTTAGATTTTGATCTGGTTTGTACCACTGTTATTTGTTTATTTGTTTGTGGTAATCTACTTAAAGCGTCTGCATTTAAGTTTCTTTTCCCAGGCTTGTAAATGATTTCAAAATCATATTCCAATAGTTTATGCCGGAAACGCGCCAAGCGTGACGTTTGATCCTTAAGGTTTGATATCCCACGTAGTGGTTGATGATCGGTGTAAATTTTAAAATGTCTGCCAAGCAAATATGCTCTAAAATTTTTTGTTGCCCACACTATAGCGAGAAATTCCTTTTCAATGGTCGAATACCTTTTCTCGGTATCGCTTAGTGCTCTACTGGCAAATGCTATTGGATTATCTTTACCGACTTCTCCTTGAGATAATATTGCACCCATTGCATCATTACTGGCATCCGTAGTTAACAAAAATTGTTGACTAAAATCTGGATATGCCAATACAGGTGGTGTCATTATTGCCTTTTTTAATTCCTCGAATGAATTTTGGCATTCTGTTGACCATACGAACTTTACGTCTTTTCTCAATAATTTATTTATTGGTAAAGCTAATCTTGCCGTATCTTTAATGAATTTACGGTAATAGTTTACCAGACCTAAAAATGCTTGTACTTCTTTTTTGTTTTTAGGTACTGGTATGTTTTTTACACATTCTATCTTTTCCGGGTCTGGCAGGGCTCCGTGTTCTGAACATTTATGACCTAAATACACAACTTCACGACGCAAAAAATTCCATTTTTTCGTGTTTAATTTCAGATTATGTTGTCTTAATACCGTGAACACATTACGTAGCCTTTCTTCATGCTCTCGTAAGTTTTTCCCGTATATGACAATGTCATCTAAATAAACAAAACACTCTAGACCTTGTAGTCCTGTGAGTATGTGATTCATGATGCGTTGAAATGTTGCTGGGGCTCCTGTTAGACCAAACGGCATTCGGTTGAACTCAAAATGTCCCAATCCTGTACTAAATCTCTTTTTTCTCTATCATCTTCATTCACCAATACTTGGTGATATCCACTTCCTAGATCTAGCGTGGAAAAATATCTGCTATGTCCCAATTGATCTAAAATTTCATCAATTCGTGGTATGGGGAAAACTTGCTTGATTGTAGCTTCATTTAATTTTCTGAAGTCTATAACTAATCTCCACTTTTTCTCGCCATCTTTACCACTTTTCTTTGGGACAAGCAATAGTGGTGAATTCCAAGGTGAGGTGCTTGGTGAAATAATCCCTTCATCTAACAGTTCACCTACCTGTTTATTAATTTCCATTCTATGAGAATGGGGTAGTCTGTACTGTTTTTGGTTTATTGGTGGTTGACCCACCAAAGTAGGGATATCATGCTTCAATACTGGAGTATATGATAAGCAATCTCCTTCTAACAAAAATATGTCATGGAAGGATGCACATATATTTTCCATGGAAGCCTTCTCTTCTTTGCTTATGTGAGGATCTAAATTAATAGATCCAAATAGCTTATCTAATCTTCCCCTCACGTTTTGTTTATTTGTTTATTTTAAATTCATTGTAATTTGAAAATTCTGGTTTGAACTTTCTATCAATGATAAATTTGTCTTCTGACGAATTTAAAATTGGCACATAAACTATGCCATCTTTCACTTCGCTGAGTACTTCACCTAAGTAAACTCCTTGTGAAAGTTCTTGTTTGTGTATAACAACTTCTTTTAATGTTGTTTTAACACATAAAGGTACTATTTTTACAGTTCGAGCTTCTATTGCTGTTTCTGTATTGTATAGTACTCTGTTAAAGTCATTCATCGGCTTAAGCGTGAATGCTATTATTTTCTGACGTTTTTCATTGAAAAACGTTAATTTTTTATCTATAGCGTTTATGACAGTTCGGTTCCACAAATTGTCCCTACCTACTATTCCATCAGCTGGAACTCCTTGATCTAGTGACACTATGTGTAACTTTAAACTTAGATCTGGGTTCTGCTGGTGTTTAATAGTGGTTGTACCTAATGTGGTAACCTGTCCGCCAAATGCTCCACTTAAATCTTTTCGATTTTGTGTATCTGATTCTGGGAAATGCAACATTGCACTTTCTTTGACCAAACTTGTGTCAGCACCGGAATCTACCAACAAAATAAGTTTTCCATATCTGGCCTCTTTACAGGGCACTTCTATGAACACGTCATTTTGATTTGCTTGGTAGAAATTCTCGTTATGCCTGCCATAC
The DNA here is from genome assembly GCA_963662105.1 of Meiosimyza platycephala. Classification (NCBI taxonomy): domain Eukaryota; kingdom Metazoa; phylum Arthropoda; class Insecta; order Diptera; family Lauxaniidae; genus Meiosimyza; species Meiosimyza platycephala. The sequence continues at coordinate 71,619,897 of OY759208.1, read as the reverse complement.
AAGATGTGTCTCCCAGTTTCAGTATCTTTTGCGTTTGATACGCATTCTATGGGTTTTGCGAGGGACGCCTCAACTACAGTATTCTGTGTATGATTTGTTTTCCCCGCATTACCTTGCTTTAAGTTATTACTCAAAACTTTATAATTTTTACTACTAGTAGGTAACGTATCAACTGCACTTTGTTGTGGTTGATTTACTGTTACTACTACTTTGTCAAAATTATTTATGATTTCAGATGTAGTTAACGTGTCAGCTGCATTTTCTTGTAGCTGATTTACTGTTACTAATTCATCTGAAATATTTTCTGAAACTTCATTTGTTTCATAATTAGTAGATAACGTACCAACCGCACTTTGTTGTGGTGGGTTTACTGTTACCACTTTATTAAAATTATTTGTGATTTTAGATGTAGTTAACGTATCAGCTGCACTTTCTTGTAGCTGATTTACTGTTACTACTTCTTTTGGCCCTAATTTACTAAGTTTTATGGGTCCCCAGACTATTGGCCGGTCTTGGGCCCCCCTTAGTTTCCCTGAGCCTTTTCGTAGTCTCTTTTGGCAAAACAATTTCCAATTTCATGTCCAATTCTCTTACACCAACCACATTTACTGGAGGACTGTTGTCCCCCTTGATGCCGCTGTGAATTTGAACTATTATTTTTTAATTGTTTCCCTATGTCCGTTTTGTTTTGTGAGCACTTTATGTTGGGCATGTGTCCGTATTCTGAACACTTATCACAGAAAGGTGTGTTTTTCCTAACATAGCAGTCTTCTCTTGTGTGACCCTTTTTATCACAAAATGAACAAACAATATTTGATTTTTTGTTATTAGTGCTATTTTTCATAAATCTTCCTGAGTTTTGCTGGAATGATTTATTTTGCCTCTCTTGATTTTGTTTATTCCAATTTTGTGCTTGCGTATCATTTCTATATGAAATACCCGGACTAGGTTGAACTATATTTGATTGGTAGGCGTTGATTCCTAGTACTTGTTCTGAATCCTCTCGCAAGTCCTCTTCTGCAGAGATTGCTTCTTTGAGTAATTCTTCTAAAGTACACGTATTCTTACTCATCATTAATACTTTGAGAGTTGGATTCCTTAATCCCAATCTGAATGCTCTTACCACAGAATTTAACAGTTCCTGTCTGTATACTCTGTCTTCTGGAGCTGAATATCTCTTACTGAGGTTATCCATAATGGATGTCTCTAGTGATTTCAATCTCCTAGCGTATGCACGCAAATCTTCAAAGGCTCCCTGCCGAGCATTAATTAGTTCCTTTTGGACTGCTTCTAAGGGTTTTTCTCTTATATAGGTTTCTTTTAAAATATTGTATAGGTCTTGCATTTTTAAAAATTAAGTCGCCCTGATCAACTCGTATGCATCTCCATTGAGATGAAGTCTCACTTTAGAAATTAATTCCATTTCATCAGAAGGGTCAGTGGTTCTCCTCACCGATTCGCAAGCCTCTATGAACCTATATAAATCCGCCTTGATAGTTGGTGACTCTACACCGGAAAAATATGGTACTGTGTCCCGTACCCATTTGGCTATTTGATCATGACTTCTTGATCTTCCTAGACTGGGTGTGTTTTCAAGCTGACGCGTTTGTTGTTCATTGTGAACATCTGCGCTTATGGTAAAAACATTATTGTTTATCGCCTCTCTTTGTTGGCTTGCATACGTATGTCCTTGTTGCGATGCCCTAATCTCCTCTAATTTGGCCAGTTTTTCATTATAACATTTCGATAGATCGCCATAACTATCTTCTATTCTGCTGTAGAAATTCTTTGTGAAATATTCATGAGTAGAGAACGCTGATCGGTACTCCTCAATAGCGTCGTTGTTTACTGAAAAACTTGACCATGACCTTTCTAATTCTTCAATCCTTTTTGAGTAATATTCCACGGTCTCTCTCTGTGTTGGAGTTTTCTTATAGTTGATGATCATCTTCTCCAACTGTTTTGAAAAGTCCACTTGTCTGTTGCAAAGATCAAGGAATTTTTGTTGTTCTCCCATAGTGTTTGATGTTCTGTTAGTTAAATCACAAATCACTTTTTGTTCTTTTCCCCTTAATCTCTCGGCTTTAAGCTTCTTTGTCAAATGTTTATTTGCGTTTTCCAGGTCCTGAACGCGATTTTTTAATTCTATTGAGGACTGATTTTCCTCTTCCAATTCCTGACTCACTGGTAGTGAAAAATTTAATTTTGATAAAATCCTTTCACTCAGTGAACTATGTTTAACATAGAATTTTCTTCTTCCAGATCCTTTATTTGCTCAGCGTTTAGTTTCAACTGAGTAATATGTTGGTCGTATCTTCTTTTAAGGGCGTGGAATTCCTTCTTCCAGGTCTCTGTTTTTTCTTCGTCACTGCGATTCTTTTGTTCTATACTGTTTAAAATTTCCTCTAAAATTATGTCCGCTTTTTCGACCGTTGATAAATTATGGAAATTTTCAACTTTTCTTTGTATTAGAATAAGTTGTTCTTTATTGTCAATTGTAACTTCTAAATATTTCCACAATTTATCTGTAAATCTACACAACTCTTCTAACAATTTTCCGTGGGCGTATTTGTTAAACTCTAAATCGCTCATTACCTCACATAAAATACATAAAAAGCTAAGTCAGCAACTTTAAACGGTTGTTAACTCCAACAAAAAGCAAGCGTTTATTGCTACGTGCTTTATATTTGTTTCTTTTTGCTGTATATATGTTCAAGGTTTCAAATTTCCATAAGTGAATGAACGACCTATTGTCTTAATAAATTTTTGCCCACAAATATGTATATCGAGTTTTGTGAATTTACACGACCTATCCCAATTTTTTGTTTACAATTTTGCGTATATACCACTCATTAATTAGTGATATGAAATGCAAATTATTAAACTTTAATTATTCCTTCTTTGGAATAATTTTTATTTAATGCCCCACGGACCTCTGCAGAACACGAATCTTTGGAATATTTGAAAGTATTCCTCAGAACCAACAATAAAATTCCGCAAGGTTACATATGATTTAAAAGGAAGTTAAAATTATTCACGAATACGCGAGTCTATGTAGAATAAACGGATCCTCAGAATTTGAAATATTCCTCGGAACCAAAAATTAGTTCTACAAGACTTTCACTAAAACAAACAAATAACAAACGTTTTCCCGCGAAAATAACGTTTTTACAAAAATAAACAAAACAAACGTTCTAAATTGGGTATAAACTTGTTTTTGTACAAGTTAAAAAAAAAAAATAAAAAGTTTGTTTACTTTCCCAGTACAATTGTTATGAATTTGTATTAACCTTCAATAAACAATCGGACCTTCTTTCAACAAAATTTAAATTTTCCCATAAAATTTCAACAATTGAGAAAAATACTAAAAAAAAAAATTATTATCTTGGTAAATTATTTATAAAAACGCGAGTCTATGTTGAATAACTGATCCTTAAGATACAAAATCTTTTGGAACCCGATATACATTCAACAAGACAGAACCAAACTTTTATCGCGAAAATAAAATCAAATTTCTCCCTAAAGATTCAATGGAGAAAAATAAAACAAACAACAATGTTGTGCTCGTAATTTTCCCAAAAAATTACTATTTTGTAAACTTCCTATAAGTTTACAAAATTATTTCAACAATCCTATCCATTCAATTTGAAGAAAAATTAATTTTTAATTAAAATAAATTTTTATTTAATTAAAAAAAAAAATTATTATTTCAACAATCCTATCCATTTAATTTGAAGAAAAATTAAAAAAAAATATTATTTTGTGAACTTCCAATAAGTTCACAAAATTATTTCAATGAAACCTACTTCCCTAATCAATGATGCAGAACATGGACTATGAGGATCGCTCATAGTTCATGCTCCCAAGTTCGTGTGGATAATGCCTACAAATAGGCTGTACTGAAATTGTGATAGGCCTAAGCCGAAATGTTTTTTTAAAGAAATTTATGATTAGTAATCTGTTGCTATTTTCCAATTCCAATGTTGTACTGCTACTGCTGTTTTGGTCCCTTTACTGGTTGCTGTTGCTGTACTTCTTTTGTGGTTCGGTAAACCGGCTGCTGTTGCTGTACTTCTTTTATGGTTCGGTAAACCGGCTGCTGTTGCTGTACTTCCTTTGTGGTTCGGTAAACCGGCTGCGCCAATGTTGTCTAGTTTTGCTGGTATAAGTGAGAATCCTACCGGCTGACTAGTATTTTTGTACTAGTAATTTTCCCGTCCTGGGAAAACACTTAGTACTGTGTGACAATTGTATCTGGAAGGAGAAACAAGTTTAAGGATTATCAGATTTAAATATACTTACCAGTATATTTTCCCTTCTAAATGATTAACACCGTAGTCTTCCGTTTAACACCAGAACAAATTCTGTCTTTAATCTTTGATTTCATTTTACTTAACACCTATGATACAGATAATTACAATAACAAATTACATGCTAAAATAATTACTTAGGAATACAATAACAAAAACTTATTCTACTTTACCAAATCTTGGCCCACAAATAGTTGGCCTACAAAATTTGGCCTACAAATATTTATTTGACTTATGCAGAAATTGCATAAGTCTTATTTAACTCACCAAAGTAGTGAGGTCGACATATTTCCGGGTTTCACACCTGGCTTTTGCTTGCTGTTTTGTTGTTGCGTTTAAGTGCTTGGCGTTCTCATTCTTGTTAATTCTTAACAAGCAGAACTTGCACATAGCAACTTAAATTTATCAACAAAACAGCAAATACCCAAAAGTGTGCCGCAATTATTATTGGATGATGTTAAGCATCATCCCAAAAATATGCCATAATATGTTATTTGTTTAAATAAATGTTTGAATAACATATCATGTGTGGTAAAAACCCACAACAACAGTCTTTCTCAAAGGCTAGAAAAGTTTTAAAAAAAGGGTTACAGTAATAAATTAGGTAATTTCTTTAAAAATCAACAACAATCTACAATTCTATAAAAATATCATCATTATTTTGGATATCTAAGAAACTTAAAACAGTACTACAGAATTTATCAGTCAGTTCTTTTCGTGACCTAACGTGCCTAAGTGATGAAATCAAAAGATCTGGAGGTGCTAAAAGTATGTTGAACAAGTCCTCATTCTGTCGAATACGTGAAATTTTACATGTATTGCTATATCTGTACTTCTTATAATCTTTGTTTTTAGACTCTTGGGCTTCTTCTGATAATTCTCCTATTGGTAAGGCTTGATAATTGAAAATTTGTCCACTATGAGCTAAGATCTTATGGACAGAGGGTGTCAGTAATTTTTAGTTGTATTTATGTTCTAATATGTCTGCAGTTTCCTTGGTATACTTTTCAAATCTTTCTACTTTAACGGGTTCTCTACAGGATAGTACGTTTAAAATAACTTGTAATCTTTTTATCACGTCCTCATCGACTCCCATTATTTCTGAAGTTGTTTCTGGTTTCTCAAAAAATCGCCTTACTGTGTTTCCGTCATTTGTTTTACCAAATCCTTGCTTAGGAGTATCTACTATAATACCCAGTTTTTCTCGAAATTGATCTTGTATTATTTTTTTCTTAACTTTTGCTTGTTTGGGTTATCATCATTTCCTATGCTGTAGGCTAGTTTCAGAATAAATTCCATGGATCTTATCCTTGCATGTAATTGCGAAATGCCGTACTCATAATTGTGTTCATCGTTGGAGTCATCATTACTTCGGAAATCTTTTTGTGAACGCTTACATATAGCACAAGATCTAGTAAATTTGGTGCCAGCTATCTCATTAAGTACTTTGCCGTCAATCATTGTTAAAAATTATTCGTGTCTAATCATAATTTTTTTGTCATCATTTCCTTCAAATATGGTGGGCTAAAGTTCATTTATTTGTTGTTTTATATTGCTGATGGTGCTTCTTATTTGATTTGAAGATTCTTTTGCGTACTTAAATATTATAATTATAGGTCGACAATAAAGAACTGATGATGGTCGAGGGTTTTTCCAGTGTTCAGTATTTTCACTCCTTATTCGAAGTGGGGCTATTAAAGCCATAAACATGTTGGCATCTGAAATATTTTGTCCATCTTCTGTAGAAATTTTCTGTTTATATGCACTTTGTCCATATGATCCATCACAGCCCCACTTTGTTAACAAAGAAATATTATCTGGGAACGATTGTATTTCATGGTTGCTTTTACTGCTCAAAATTCGCTTAGCGGTATGATCCAGTAAATCTTGGAGTCTAACTTCAGCTGATGTTTCTGTCACCGTACAGTTACCAGGAACCGCTTCCTTTTTGGCTTCTGACACAACTTTGTAGCTGGGAAAAACATCTACGTTGTGGCTTCTTAATGAACTTCTCAAGTTGTTATATTTTCCTTTGAAAGCCCCAAATCTAGGAAAAGCGCTAAAACACTGGAACCGTCATATTTTATGGGATCACATTGTGGAGTAGGAATACTTTTTTTGATTCGATCGACTCTTGTTGGGCTTGCTAATAAAACTCTTTTCGTTATTTCTGCCTTTTTCATTTCATGATCTTTATTGTACTTCATACTGAGCGCATCTGCTAAGTTCTCTTTTGAAATGTTTCCAGTGGCGACTGCTATTTTTCTCTTTTTCGTAAATTCCCCACAGTTTTCAATTTGTTTTGCTGGTCTTCCTCTGGAGGCCTGTGATGTGCTAGGAATATCATCAAGTGATAGCTCAAAGTCATTTTTAAGAAAGTCTGCATACTTTATATAAAAATTCGCTTTGGTTCTATTACATGACACCCAATATCTCTTTGTGATGCAGTAAAATTTTTTTAAATTTTGTATATGCTCATCCTTAATATGTTTCGGGTATTTATTTCTTACCGCAACCACAAATGAATCTCCATTTTTGCTGTTTGCAAGTATTTCAAACAAATTTTCATAAGATATACTCATTTTCCTTGGAAACTTGCGTAGCTCACACTTTAAATAGTCAGAAAAGACTGAGTTATTGAGGCTTAAAATTTGACTTTTATACAAATACAGGTACAAAATATTGTGTTACAAACCTCAAACATAATACTTGTTCAGCGAAAAAATTTAACTACCTAATAAGCTAAATTCCTTGTATGATATCTACCGTAATAAAACAGGTGTCCATAAACTTGGCCTGCACTAGAGTTCACTGTTGTCAGAAGTGCATCTACCTGTATTCTATACAAAAAATACAGCTTTACTCTATTTGACATTACTAGATATTTTTAAATTGCATTAAAAACTTAGATATAAATATCTGAGGCAAGTATTACTATTTCGCTATACGAAAGCGAATTTTCTTAAAAAGAGTGAAATGATTTGGAAAAAGTGACAAATCAAGCGTTTTGGAGGTATGGCAAAGCCCATATTATATGGACAGAAGTTTTCTAGGTACTCTTTACATATGCATCTATTTGCGTCAAATAGTTTTGGAAATAGGAAGAATAAATTAAGAAAGGGGCGTGGTAACGTCCATATTTACAATTTTTAATTTATTTTGAGTGATGTCTATATTCGCTGCAAACATTCTATCAAATTCAGATTAACAATTTCAAAGTCAAAATATCATAGACTGAAAATCGTCATCACACAACAAATTCAGTTTTATGCATATCATGTCACATAAGTAGCTATAACTTCTAAATGGGCAAATATATGCAGGTAAGATTTTTGTTGGCAGATATGTCAACTATAATCTCCCATTCTCCAATCCTTGATTGACATTGATTTGTGGATTATAGGCCAAGGTAAATTTGAAAAACTATGCTAAAAACGGCCTTTTTTAAAAAATTCATGAAAATTACTAAATAAAATTTTTTTTCTACATCTTGTGGAAATTATTTGTTTAAAATACCACAAATTCAGAGAGCATACTTCAAATTTCCATGTTTATTTAAACTTTTGAAATTTTCCAATTTTTGATATTGCAAAAAATGTAAAAAAATGCTATTTTAAAACCCATAAAAACCAAAATACTTGTCATAATTCAAAAATGTTTTCGGTTTTAGAACCTTTGGTCAATTATCTGTCAAATAAAAAAAAAAATTTCGAAAATCCGAAATCGAAAATTTGATTTTAGAGTACCCCTTGTGAACTACGCCCGCAACCTCCACCCCCTGTGACAATGAGTCAAAAAGTACATAATTACCCTCAAAACATTTGATTTAGAAAAAACTAGTTAACTCTAGGCCAAACTAGTTTATCCAGAAATGGTAAATTTTTTTATCAGGACAAACTAGTTCGTCCTAGGCTAAACTAGTTTTTCCTAACACGTATCGGATAAACTAGTTTGGCCTAGGAAAAACTAGTTTATCCTAAAAACTAGTTTGGCCGGTAACAAATACACTTCACTCTGCCATCACCTTAACAGAACATGAAACAGATCACCAACCTAGCAATATGCACACCGTTCTCTACTTCCAACCATTTTTCTGCTTTTGATGTAGTATATCGTCGCTCACTTGTACAACGGCCCTAATTGACATTTTTAGTTTTGTTCAGGAGACACAAAAAAGTGAATAAAAACCGACAATGTAAAATATTCAAATTTGTTTAAATGCAGTTTAGTTACAAAATCATTAACATAATTATTTTAAATGAAAAACGTTAATTATTTTTATTGATATTTATTCTATTTCAATTAGGGTTTTTAGACATCATTTTTATGTATGCAAAAGTGCATTTAGGGCTTTTTGCAATTACTTTGAAAACTAAAAGTGTAATTCATTTACAACAAATTTATAGAAAAATTGCAAATATTGTACTGTTTAATGTAGTTTTTTAAATAAATAAAAAGAAATTAAAAAAAAACTTTAATAAAAAATTTTATGCAAATGATTGCATTAGAATCTAATGATTAGATGAATGGTAAATTATCATAAAACTATTGGCAATCACTTTTTCTAATCTTGCAAACGGGCCTACTTTTTCTTTGAAATTTAAAATTTTTGCCTGCATAAAGGGCACAGCCTTTCTTCGGAGAACTTTCTTGGATTTGATGTTATAGGTAAGGGCATCTTTCCAAATCATTATGGCAACGCAGATTTTGTTGACCGACAGTTGAAATCCGCTTTGACTGTACGCGGAAGATCTTTGAATCATTAATTTAAGTGCCATGAATACAGCTGCCTTTTATCCAGGTCTTCACCATACTTTCTTTCAAACATACATAATGTTGATAAAAACATTTGACGACGTACTTGCAGACGTTGGAAATTGTGTTTTAAGAAATACTCTAGAGAATGTGTACCAGGGATGATATTTGGGGGCTTTTAGGGCTTTTTTGAGCCCTATTAATTTGCAAAAGCCCCGTGGCCCTTTTTATTCATTTTTGGCCCTTTTGCAAAATTCTACCGAATATGACCATTTATTTTTTTTTTTTATGATAAAATGATGTGCCCTTGTACGAAATGTTGTTTTTGGCATTCAGTACAAAGCCTATTTTTTAAAAATATGTTTTCCCTGTGGGCCTTTTATATCCTTTCAATTAACGTAAGTCTTCTCAAAATATAGCCACAAGGAAATGTATGAAAAAATCATAATTTTCAAATCAAAAAATTTGGGGTTTTTTTTTGTGCCAAATATCATTTTAGGTGGTGGAGCAATATTTCATAATCTTTTCGTTTTTGGGCTATTTTGCGCAGAGCCCTAATTTGTTTGTACAATATAATTAGACCAGAGCCTGAAAATAATTCTTTCAAAAAAATATTTTTTAAGTTTTATTTTAAGAATATTTTTAATGCATAACAAATAAATATTAAGAAAAGATGAAAGCAGCAGTCTCAAAAGACTAAAATAAAAGTTTTTACTTTTTAGAATAAAATTTTTTTCAGAATTTTAAAAAATATCTTCAAAAATAAAACTTTTTAACCCTCATTCGGCCAAACAGTCACCAGGGTGACTATTTCAACTTTTTCGACCGAAAAAATGTATTTCTTATTAATTCTTTTAACCCATCTTCCTTGACATCTTAAACTAATGAATTTTAAGTGTAAAAAACACAAAATACTTGAAATTTTTACTTGTTGAAGTTTTTTATTCTCATTTCGGCCGCAGCAGCCATAAGGGACGTTCTTTTACAAACCGAACGAGTTTTGACAAAAATTTACCGACACATTTTTGATTTGGTTGAAATTTTTTTATGAGTTCTGTATCGAAAAAGAAGAGATACGTGTTCGAGGATTTTTTTTAAAAAAATGTTTTTTTCAAAATAGAGCGAATTTAAATTTTGAGAATTTCGTGATTTTGGCTTGGAGACTCACTTTCTAAAATTCATAACTCCGGTTCTGTTAAAGCTAGAAAGAAAATTAACTTTAATAAAAAAATAATTTCTTTAAAAAATTATTAACAAATTGATATTTTATAAACAATTTCAATGTTTGAATCGATTTTTAACAAATGCTCCCACCCTGTATCAAATTTTAAATGTCACCATCGTGTTCTACGTTAAATTTCCTATCGAAAATGTTATGTGGCGTGAACACTTCGGTGTCCATGTCTTGGAAAAACAATTTTATATATTCAGTAAATAATCTGTCATATTAATCAGCTGTTAGTGTTGCCATATAAATAAATTAATTGGTCCAATTTTTTTCAAAAAATGTCTATTTGATTCAGAACTTTTGAACTATTAACAATTTTCCTAAAAAATTTCCTCTATATCCAATATTTATCATATTTTCAAATATAGTCACCCGGGAGACTATTCGGCCGAACTAGGGTTAAAGACTCTTATGTTCGATTTAATTTATAAAAGTTAAAGTATATGAACAACTCTTTTTTTAAAAATGTTTACTTTTCATCATCAATAACTACTTTTTCTTCAACTCTTGGAGAACATTTTAAATTTGGATTAAAAATAATAATGAATATTGCAGCAATCAGTCATTTTATGAAACACCTACATAAAATATGCGCTGAGTACGAATATTCGGATTTAGTGTATTTTCAAAAAAAAAAAAAAGGATTTAAGAAAAGTTTTGATTCTAAAAAATTGAGTCGTAGCGATCCTAGGCCAAGTTTTCGAGTAATATTGCTCACCGAATTAAAAAATATGTACTTTTCATGAAATGACTGATTGCTGTTTTATTCGTGAATGTTTTGTACCAAAATTTTACAAAATGTTTTCCAAGAGTTCTATTATTCTAATGTTTAAAAAAATATCCCTTAAATGAACACAAAATTCAAAAGAAAAATTTAAGTGTTTTATTTTCTCCTAAAAAACGTTAGTAGAACGTTAAGTAATACGATGGCTTTCGACTTTTTAAACTTCAAATTGAAATGATTTCAAATCAAAAACCAGAGATTTTTGTATATGAAAAAAGTTGTATTTGATTTATAATAGGTTAAATTTGATGTGCTAAGTCGGCAATTTTTTCGTTTGTTTCTGCATTTTCTTCTAAAAACAATCTTATCATAGTTAGTGTTCTTTAATATATTGCTCATTTTCTTCAATAACGTCATAACTCAAAAAATCAGACATTTCAGGGTGTTTTGCGGCAAAGCTTAGTTTACCTGCCTATAACGCTAAACCAGTACTATTTAGGTTGTTTGATTGTTATTGCAGGCACATAAACCCACAATAACAGTGTTTAAATGAAAGCAAGGCACCTTACCAGTGGTCGGGGGTGTCTTGCTGTGTTGGCCACTAAATATCAAAAAATGACAAAGAAAACCTTTAATATAAAATAGGTGTTGTTTCCTTTTGAGTTGCTATGTAATGGCAAAATTTTATTTAATTTATGTCTATTATATACTTAATCGATAATTACAAATTGTTTACCAAATCATAATTTCATTAATTTAAAAATTGTGACCTACTTAAAATGCAGCCACCATAAACAAAACAAAAGCGAGCATTGACTTTAAAGAAGTTGCAATAAAGCAAAAGCGAACATTGACTTCAAATAAATTGCAATGTTTTGCATTTTGTCAATACTAAACATTTTGATATGCTTAAGGGGTTGCATATGTGTAAAATATGTATGTGAGATTATAATTGAATAAGAATAATTAATACGGCTCTTATTTGCTCTGGATTGGATAACCTTTGAACACTTCCGAAACCAGTGCAGGAAGTGCGTATTGCGCTGGATATGAGATGGAATCCATCCAGTGCCAAAATGCTGTTTTTGGCAATACACTGGGGTGCAATTGTGAGAATCCCCGAACTTGCCAAAGATACCTGTTGTGAGTTCTGGTCACATACGATCGTCAACCGAGTAGGAAATTTTAACGCAAATATCCATTGGTTTTGTTGTTCCGTTTGAATCCATGTTGAGTTTTGTTCAATCTTTTCTAAATTGCAGGTGGCATGTGTTTCATTTTGGAGAAGCCCAAGTTCACAGGAACAAACTTGAGATTCTTTGTGGTACCTTGGACGAGTGGTGCACACAACTTGATCCTGTTGAATGATAATACAGGATTTAATATCAGCTTGACTTAATGGTATGTACTGATCCATATGTTTGTCAATGGCAATTGTTTCCGCGCAAGGTGCAACAGTTATTAGTGTATTGTTAATTATGGTTGGAATAGGTGTCATTTTCAGTATATCAAATTGTTCTTGGATGGTCAGTGGAAGTGAAATCTGAAATACTGCATTGTCATTCGTTACTCCTCCCTTGACTGTCATGATTTTATATAACTGTATGGCGTCCTCATCTTTGACTGGTATATCCAAGTGGGCTGGCATGTGGGCCTTGATGTTTCTTAGCTCCTTGCGCAGTTGATTTACAGATAGTAAAGCTGGACTTATTTTTCCATGATGTGTGTCGGTCAATACGTCAAGGAGTGCAGCTTGCACCCGCTGTATGTTGATAATAATAAGTATCAGTTGATCTGATAAGGATGTCAAAGTTTGGAATAGAAGGAATTGGTATTCAGACGTTTCGATGTTTTCTATTGCCTTTGTGAGGAGATTTAATTGACCTTCCACTTGCTCGAATTTCAACTTAGTAGTGTTTCGGTATACCTTTATTAAGTTAAGAGTGGAGTCTATGATTGATGTTTTGTTTCTTAGTAATCTCAATAGATAATCTTCATTGCCTTTTACTTCCTCTATAGTATGTGACATTTTTTCTGCGTAATTAGAATCCAGTACTCCAAAAAGTGAATTTGCCACATTTTCTACAAAATTTATGGCACCTCTTTTTACACGACTTGTCGGCACAAAGGAATTGTCTAATTGAGGCACATCAGCCATATGTTAAAAATGAGATAAAGTGGTATAACAACTACATTGTCGATTTATTCTGCCACATATATTATGAAGAAATGAAATACCATTTTTCAGTGCGATGATGTCAGTTTTTAATGGTTCTAAATCATAGTAGACACAAAGGAATTGTCTAATTGAGGCACATCAGCCATATGTTAAAAATGAGATAAAGTGGTATAACAACTACATTGTCGATTTATTCTGCCACATATATTATGAAGAAATGAAATACCATTTTTCAGTGCGATGATGTCAGTTTTTAATGGTTCTAAATCATAGTAGACAATGAGGTTCCATTGGCTTGTAGCAAGTTTGAGTCTTCCAATCTTTTCAAAATGTATACCAATATCTGAGTTAAGCTTCTGTATTTTAACGTTTTGTGCTAACGCTAATGGTAACATTAGAAGTGTAATCATAAGAGTGATCAATACGGTCTTGCTGCTGGCAACTGATGCCTTTCGTGCGCGTTTTTTTTGTAACTCATCTACCTCTTCAGAATTAACCTGTATAAATTCCTCAGTTGGTTCAATTGGTAATGGTGACAACTTATGTATAGGTCTTTTAAGAACCCCCGACGCTGTGCGAACATCTGCTACGCGTACAGCTCCATCCTGACCATGATGAATCTTTTCCATTCTTCCTAAAGGCCACCGCAATGGGGAAGTATTGTCATATTTTATGATAACCATTTGACCAAGCTTTGCATTTGAACGTTGTTCTTTCCACTTGTGACGATACTGAAGTTCATTCAAATATTCCAGGGACCATCGTTTCCAGAACTCTTCTTTAATATGTGTCACCAGTTTCCATCTTGTTAGCAATGAGTTACTAGTGGGTGTGGAAACTGGATCAATTGATGAATTAATTGGTTCTCCAATCAAAAAATGACCTGGTGTAAGAGCTGTCATGTCATTAGGATCATTTGACATGGGAGTTAGAGGTCGTGAATTCAAAATGGCTTCTGCTTCAACCAACGTTGTTTGAAGTTCCTCATACGTAAGGGATGCCGATGTCAAAATTTTTATGAGTAAACCTTTTGCAGATTTAACAGCTGCTTCCCATAGGCCTCCAAAGTGAGGGGAACTTGGAGGTATGAATTTAAAAGTAATGCCTCTATTGTTGCATTCTGTGGTTATCTTTTCGTTAGCTCTTTGGGATTGAAGAATATTTTTTAATTCCTGTAATTGGTTACTGGCACCAATGAAGTTTGTTGCATTGTCGCAGTATATAGTTTGGCAATGACCTCTTCGGCCAATAAATCTTTTTAAAGCTCCTATGAAGGCAGCCTTTGTAGTGAAGCAACAGAATACTGCTACATAAGCCTTTTGAAGACGTTTTCCTCGAATTTTGTAATGTATCCAGACTGGTCCAAAGTAGTCAACACCGGTAATAATGAATGGTCGATTAGGTGTTATTCTGTCAGCAGGTAAGTTTCCCATTATTTGGGAGTACATCTTTGGTTTCGCCTTGCTACATTTAACGCACCGTTGGATGATTGCTCTAGCCATAATTTTTGCTTTGATTGGCCAAAATTTCTGTCTTGTGAATGATATGAGCGCTTGAGCTCCACAATGCATATTTTCCTTGTGTACCTTTTCCATTAAAAGCTTCGTCAATGTGTCATTGTATGGAACTAAAATTTGATGCTTGGCGTCATAATTTAATGATGAGGCTTCCAGTCTTCCTCCAACACGAATGACACCTTGCTTGTCTAGGAACGGAGAAAAGGCTGCTAACGGACTTTGGGCCTTTACCGTTCTTTCTTTCTTTAATTCTTTGAGCTCATCGCTGAAATCATTTTTTTGAATGACCTTGATGATTGTAACAAGAGCGTCATTTAGTTCCTGTGTGCTTAGCGTCAACTCATTGCATGTTATACCTTTCATGCGTCGTATAAATCGAAGTGTGTAGCCTACTACTCGTTGAAGTGTGTTGAATGAGTTTCCATGATTGATTTTGTAAATCCAATCCCTTTGTGAATCCAGTGCCACTGATGTTACATTGGATGTTGTTTGTTCATCTTTATTCATTGTTTTAGTTACGATGGAAGATTTTTGCTTTATTTCTGGACACTGTGGGTTATAAGTTAACTTGGTAAATTTAACTGGCCATTTATTTTCATTTCCATGCAAAAACAAAGGACCAAAGAACCACAAGTGACTGGCTGGCAATTTCGATGGCATTAATCCTCGTGACAGTGCATCTGCTGGGTTGTTCCTTGATGAAACGTGGCGCCACTGATCTGCAACTGCCAATTCTTGGATCTGGCTGATCCTGTTTGCGACAAACGTTTGAAGTGCAGATGAATTTGAGTTTATCCAATAGAGTACAATTTCCGAATCCGTCCAAAAGTGTATCTGTCCCTTATGATTAAGATCGTTCTTTACCCTTTTCATTAACGTTGTGCTGAGGACTGCTGCACATAGCTCCAGGCGTGGAATTGTTTGTTTTTTCAGAGGTGCCACCCGGGATTTTGAACATAGTAGTCTTACGACTGTGCGACCGTCTTTTAACGTTGCACGCACGAAAATTGCAGCTCCGTAGGCCTTTTCTGATGCATCACAAAAGGCATGAAGTTGAACAGATGATGCTACATGTTGTCCAAAAACGTGTCTTTCAAAGCTAAAATTGTTCAGTGCCTTTAAATCGTCTCGGAAGGTCATCCATTTGGAATGTAATTCGATTGGTATTGCCTGGTCCCAGGAAAGTTTTAATTGCCATAAGTCTTGTATGATGATCTTGGCTGTTACTATAACTGGACCAAGTATCCCTAATGGATCAAATATTTTTGCAACTTCTGACGTGATTGTGCGTTTCGTGATTTTGTTTGTTGCATGAGGCGTAGATCTGATGCAAAATTTATCCTGTTTTGGTTGCCAGACTAACCCAAGTGTTTTTATGGAGGTATTATCATCATTGTCAATATAATAATATTTGTGGGTGGTTTGCACACCACTTGCGAAGTTTAAAGCCAACAGGTTCTAATATGCGTTTCAGTTGACTCTGCATCTCCAATACCGTTGATAGTTTATTGGATCCACTGAGACAGTCATCTGTTGCAGGCATCTTGTTGCTAAGTACGGGGCGGATCTGGTGCCATATGTCACTGTGCTTAACTGATAATGGCGGACAGGCTCACCAGGATGATTCCTCCAAAAAATAGTTTGAAATTTCCTATCCGCTGGGTGCACTAAAATTTGTCGATACATTTTTGAATATCGGTGCAAAAAACAAATCTTGGTAATCGGAAACGCAGAAGGATCGAAAACAGTTCACTCTGCACTGTTGGCCCAGTAAATAAAATGTCATTCAGCAACATACGCAGAACATCCAAGGTCCAGATGACACACGTACAGATGATGCTGACCAGCAGCAAAGGGGGCTTATTCGAAAATTTGAAGCCCAAATGTCAACATTAAAAAGACATCTGGCCAGCGCTGATTCTACACGAACAAACCATTCACGTATCTCCAGTGAGTTGAAATTAAACACGATCAAACAGCTTTGGGGAAAAATAGAACAGATCAATGATGAAATCTGGCAGCAAATGGAAGACCCATGATCCAAAGGATACGACCTGTCCACGCTCATCCAATTGGAAGAGGAGGTGGTACAAAAGATAATCGCTCTAACTGAAGATCTGGAAAACTACCAAGGGGGCAATCCAGATACAATGCAAGTCAGCACAGCAAGCCTGCAGGGAGCTCTACCATTGCCAAAGGTTGTTCTCCCAAAATTTGATGGTGATTACATGAAGTGGCGTCAATTTTTGATTTATTTCTTCAAATGATTCACAACCAAGCGCTACCAAATGTGCAGAAGATGTGGTATTTGAAGTCAAACGTCACTGGAGAAGCAGAAAAGCTAATTCGACATCTCTCATTGAGTGAGGCGAATTATACAACAGCCTGGACGTTACTTCAAGATCGGTACAACAACCAAAGAGTCCTAACAAACACTCTTGTATCGAAATTATTGGAGCAGCCAACCTTATCAGCAGCGTCATCCAAAACAATCAAGGAGCTGCATGATACAACACAAGAATGCTTGTTAGCATTGGAAAATCTGGGAGTAGTGACGAACTCATGGGATCCGCTACTACTTCCAATTTTAATAAAGAAGTTGGATCGCGAAACTCATATTTTATAAGCATTTTAATTAAATTTCTACGTTTTTTGGGCTATAACGTTATTGACGAAACGATATATACAAAAAAATCTTAAACGCTAATATGTTCATATAAAAAATATATGTGATATACATATGTAATTAAAATACTTAACATTGTCACAACAAGATGTGCCAAAATTAAAAATAGAATTATGCGAGAAAATATTAGAACTGGATTCGAATTATTTTGAGAATTATCTCTTCAGCGAGTATTACTTTTACATAAAGTAATGCAACTATCATAAAAAATCGATATAATATATATAATGTGTCGTTAATGCAAAATATAAGCATCAGTGAATTGACATTTAAAATAATATTATTTTCTCTTTTTAGTGTATGTTAAAATCATTTGTGTGCTGGTCATTTATGTAAAAATTTTAAATTTTTATAAAGTGATTTGAAATCGGTCGCAGTTAAATAAGTACTATGTAAAATTTATGTTTACAATTAAATTTAAACAACAAAATAAATTTTATAAAAGGAAAAAATTTGGTTATAATATAAATGGTTACACAAATACGATTTGATTTACAGAAGCCTTATTTATGTCAAAAAAGCCCTATTTTAGTTCAAATTTTGGCCCTTTACATATATGCCAATATCATTCCTGCTGTGTACGCGCTGAGTTTTCGGACGAAATTCGTTTTTTGCTTACCGGATCAACAAGGCCTATTACATATAACTTTTTTTGCTCCCATGTTATTTTCCAAAATGCGTCAAAGATGGCTTTCCGAGTATTCGCACTAAAAACCGAACAGTACCGGTTACGTCTTTGCTCACAACATTTCAACGTACAAGGTGATCGAAGCTGTCTTTCGACCTTTTGCCACAAACCGTTTTCAATCAAAACGCCTATATATTGAACTCCTCGCATTCGTTTTTTCATATTTGTAATCTGATCACGTTATAATTCTTCCGCAATTGAATCACAGGCATTGATCTCACACAAAATATTTTCCGTAACACTCATTACGAAAAATTAAAACGAAGACCATATACGCAAGATATGGTCTAATTGTTACTTTTTAAAATTAGTATTTACACGAAAATTTTGAATTCAAAATCCTTTGGAAATTCAAAAGCTACTACGCTATCTATTGCAATTTAAATTTTTTCAATTTGAAAGCTACGTCGCAAGAAAAAGCATTTAGGGCCTTTTAACATATAAAAAATGTTGAATGCATTTAGGGCTTTTTAATATCACCTAATAAAGTTGGTATTTTTTGTGTTACCGTTCCAATTTTTTGGGTGAAGGTGTATTTGAGATTGGTCTTTAGGAATATGTAATAAACTGGATTTAGGAAAAAATGTCAATTAGGGCCGTTGTACAAGTCAGCGACGATATATACAATGCAATGACAAAGGAGTAATGTCGAACCATTAAACATTGCAACATATGAAATGAAAAAACATCGTATCGTATGTTATGAAATGCAACATATTAAATGAAAAAACATATGTTGCATTGTTTTATGATTCGAGTTTCATGACTGTACAGTTAGAGGTACTCACCGTTGTTCGAGAAAAATTAAAAACTGTTCTATTGGTCTCCAAAATGGTTTAATTTATGCCAATTGATATAGAAGCTAAAAATTTGGAATATGAATCCGATCCGAAATCAGCAAAAAAAGTTGAAAAAGGTGGTTTTTGGTTAAAAAATATTTTTGAAGTGAGAACTTCCTTAGGCACGTTGTGCACCTCCGTAAGAAAGCATTTGCGGCTGAGGAAAAATGTATAAACTCGCGACAGGCCACCGACATCGGATGTGTAATCGTATCGTAATCGTATCGTAATCGTATCGTAATCGTATCGTAATCGTTTCGTAATCGTATCGTAATCGTTTCGATTACGCGGATTTGCGGCTGAGGAAAAATGTATAAACTCGCGACAGGCCACCGACACCGACACCGGATGTATATACATATTCTATATACAGTACATATATGTGCGACTTCGCTCTCTCTCGCTCTCTTTTCTATATATATCATATATAATATATATGCGTAAAGGATTTGCGGCTGAGGAAAAATGTATAAATTCGCGACAGGCCACCGACACCAGATGTATATACATATTATATGTATCGTAATTGTATCGTAATCGTATCGTAATCGTATCGATTACGCTTAGAGGATTTGCGGCTGAGGAAAAATGTATAAACTCGCGACAGGCCACCGACACCGACACCGGATGTATATACATATTCTATATACAGCACATATATGTGCGACTTCGCTCTCTCCCGCTCTCTTTTCTATATATATCATATATGTTTATTCCATAAACATTACAAAACATCATGAAAACAAATTTCAATTATATTATTTTAAGTTTTCACTTCTGTCGGCACTCCCAGAGTGCAACCCGCCGGTTTTTTTTTTTTATTAAAATAAAAAATTTAACCTTCAAAGCATAACTAAATTAATTGAATTATATCTTTATGTTATTTTTCATTGAAATACCTTTCCAACAAGCTATGATTCATCCAAATCGGTTCATAGATAACACAACACATTAATATTCTTTCTTTTGTTAATAGTGATAATGATGAAATTAAATGGGTAATAATGAAATATAATTTAGAAAGGCATTAGTATATGAAGATAAAAAATTAAATAAAGTTAGAAGTAAAAAGAACAATACTAAGTAATAAGTAATTTAAACTAAATAAAATGAAAAGTAAATGGATTCGGCCGATATTTCTCATGCCGACACATTCAGAAGATCAGATTTTTGCTAAGAAGGATAATCTTTTATATATTGTTCTGTGCATTGCAAATTAAATTGTTCATTGAATTTGACTCCACGTTCAGCATTATCGTTTACTACCTGTAAACTTCCACAGATATTCGAGCCCTGTAAATAAGTTTCAATCGAAGGCCATTGAGATGGATAAGTGAAAGGCAAAAACGATCAAAAAATCGCAATGTTTTATAGTAACAAAATCGGACAGCGATTTTGATTGAAAATCTTGCAAAGCGTCTACAGTGATTTCCATCCGAGTGCTGCCGACCGATGGTCGAATTAAATTTTCAATCATTTTCTGCTTTTCTTCATTTTGGACGACTGGATCGAAAAAGGCATACGCAACAATTGCCTCCATCAGATACCACAGGTTTTTTTAAAAATCTTTTGCTACGACCTCAGAAATCTTTTCATTCACGCTGGAGTACGCATCGCATCTTTGATAAACTTGAGGTCATGATTCGGTGCAGATAATCCTTTCGTGCAGTTGAACCATGACACATTTCGCGTTACCTCAAATTCTCCAGACAAAAAATCGAATTTTTTCCGGAATTTCCAATACGTAAGTCACTTTCCCCATTCATCAAGATTGGTTGGTGGCACCTGAGTCGAAGAAATTGAAATTCTGCACTTCACCGCCGAGAAAAATAATAGTCATCTCTAAATACTTCTCGCTCGACGTTGTTGATTCATCAGTTTCTTATGGCGAAATTCGATTATTCGATTGGCAACATCTTCACTGATTCCTCTTCCAACAAGTTTATCTTTGAGCGCTGACTCGTATCGCGTGACATCAACTTTACTTAACGTCGATTGCTGCGAAATCTGTTGAAAATGTCTACCTCTAGAGATTTTGATTTTCCAAATTCAGATTCGAAAAAGCAACGTTTCAATATCTCATAAGCGTGGTGACGGCACGCCAGAGATGATAAATCGTGTCCGAAATCATCTTCCCGTCCCAGTGTATTGCCAAACCACTAATTTTGAGCATCTACAAGTAATAGTAAAAACAAAAACAAATTACATATCTAATCCCGATCCGAAAAGGGACATTCGCCGATAGTGATATTTTATCGAAATAAGTAAGATCAATTCAAGCAATATTATTATTCAGTAAATTAAATAAAACTAATAACTTTTAGATTAATTCGAGTCTTTTCACTTGAATTTCAAAATATATTAGAAGAAATTAAGAGAAAAAATATTCTAATGAGGTTATCTATGAACCACTTTCGATGTATTATAGCTTGTTAGAAACATATTTTAACGGCAAATAACACACATAAATAATTGAATTCATTTAGTTAAGCTTAAAAGAATAAATTTTAATTTTAATAAAGAAAACCATATTTTCGACTAGAATATTAGCCTTTTTACACTTTGAGTGGCTTGAGGGCCGGGTTCCTGATATCGGATCAGCTTCATATTCAATATTTATAAGTTCTGGGTCAATTGACATAAATTAAGCCATTTTGGAGCCCAAAAAACTGTTATCGGAATTTTGAGTACCTCTACTGTACAGTGTACACTCAATGGAGTGTAACTATTCTGCTAATTAAAATTTCACTGCTTATCTACTATTATTAAACGAGCAATAATTGTATGTATTTATATACATATATATGTATATATATATATATATTTATATTTTCAGACTTTATTTCCAAAACAGGTGCAGCGATTTTGATTAAACTTGGGGGTTAGGTACATATGTGAACAAAATTAGGATTGGGCTGGGTTTTAACTTATCAAAGACTCCTGGAGGGGCACAGCCCAAAACTTTTAATTTCATAACGTTATATCTCGAAAACCAGTAAAGATATTGTAATAAAATTTGGTACACAGATGCAATAAAGAATAATACCACTAAAAACAGTCATCATAACATGCTATGTCGCTATACTGGCAAAACTCGTTGAAGCGCGTGGCACAGCCCACAATATTTATAAACTTTATAATAAGAGAATTAACAACACAGTCATTCTGAAATTGCATATGGTAGATATAATTGCTATACGGTACCTCAAGACGAAAAATGGGTGCAATAGTACCAGTGGGCGTGGCACCTCCCATATAAGCAAAAAACGTTAAATGTTATATTTAGTGTGCTATTAATGTAATCTTTCTAAAATTTGGTGCAAAGATGTCGGTTACCATAAGCTTTAAAATTAATTGGATTTCGATGGGATTGAATCAGTGGGCGTGGCACCTCTCATATAAGCAAACAACGTTTTGTGTAATATTTGGTGAACTATAAGAGTAATCCTAATAAAATTTTGTATAGAGATGTCGGTTACTATAAGCTTGTTAACCTTATTCACCTTTTTTCGACTTTTTTAACCTCATTCAACTTTTTTCGAATTATTCAACTTCTTTTAACTGTTTCAACATTTTTCAACATCTTTCAACTTTTTTCAACATTTTCCATATTTTTCCGACTTTTTGAACGTCATTCAGCTTCTTTCGACTTTTTTCAACCTCTTTCAACTTTTTTTGAGTTATTCAGCTTCTTTCAACTGTTTCAACATTTTACAACCTCTTTCAATTTTTGTCAACATTTTTCATATTTTTCCGACTTTGTCAACTTCATTTAACTTTTCTTGACTTTTTCAACATCGTTCAACTTTTTTCAAGATTTTCAACTTTTTGGAGATTTTCAACCTCTTTCAACACTTTTCACTTTCAACCTCTTACAACTTTCCTAATTTTTATTTTTGGCTTTTCAACTCTTTTCAATGTTTTTTAAATATTTCAACTTATTCAATATTAGTCAAATTTTTTCAACAAATTCGATATTTTTTCGATTTTTTCAACCTCAAAACGAAAAACCGAACAGTGGTCGGTCTCCAGGTACTAAAATTTACATATCGTTAATATTGATAGATTGTAAAAAAAAACAAAAATCATAATAAAAAAAAATTAGTATACATACTTATTTTTCTTTGAATGAAAATTTAGTTTTGAGAAGGACTCTTACAATCGCAGCAGTGGTAGCAGGCCTTCTCCGAGGAAGGCCTTGTTCAATTGCCTGCTGGGTTGTAACAAACTGTATGTACATTAGACCGTACCACCTTACAGGCAAATACACCAGCAAATCCGATGCATTTTCGCAAGGTTATTTCGAAAAAATGTTTTTTTTTTTGGCCGAAAATAGAGGTCGCGCATTTGAGTTTTTCATCATATCTTCAGCATTTACAGTCCGATCTTAAAATATGATATATCAATGTTTTTTGTCTTGAGTAGCCCAACTTTTTGATTTATTGATCCTTGACATCAAGTACCCCGTTCTTGAACTTACCCACCCAGTTCCTACCATCCTAATGTACCACCCTAATGTCAGAAAATTAAAGCTTGCAAAAAATTATTAAATTTTTTTAACTGAAGTATTTCGATTACTCCATTAGAACTACTTTTAAAATGTTTTTAAAGTTTTTACCGAACGTAGGGGTCGCCTTATTAAATTTTTCTTCAAAGCTTCGGTATTTAGAGTCAGTAGTACTAAAATGATCTCTAATCGAATGATAGTTGGAATAATACCGTTACTACTCTCTTTATTTTATTTGTGTTATTTAAGAAGAAATATGTAATCAAAAAATGTCGCGGATATAGCTTTTGGAAAAATCATTATAAGTTCGGAACCGCTGCATGGATATCAAAAATATGTGTGTCCAAAGAAAGATAATTTAATTGCCTATAATAATGGTTAGGAAGCTTTAGAAATTTAACCCATAATTTTAGAGATATTACGATTTTTCTGAAATTTTGACCAATTTTTTTTTTAAAAACCGTTATTTTTTCCAAAAAATGTCTTAATGACCTATAACTTTTTTAGCTTCATAAGAAAGCTTAATTTATTCCCCTTAAAATGGTGTATCGTTTGTCCGAAAAACAAAAAAAAATTATTCAATGAATTCTTATGAAAACTATGTATTTATGGACAAAAACAAAAAAAACCAACAACAACGACAATTATTATAAGACGATTCTCATTATAAAACGCGCTCGATTTTTAATAAAAATTTTTAAGTTTTATAATGAGAATCGTCTTATAATAATTGCTGTTGTTGTTATTCTTGAGAATCGTCTTATAATTGTTCTTGTTGTTGTTGTTGTTGGTTTTTTATTTTTTTTGTCCATAAATACAGCTTTAAAATTAATTGGATTTCGATGGGATTGAATCAGTGGGCGTGGCACCTCTCATATAAGCAAACAACGTTTTGTGTAATATTTGGTGAACTATAAGAGTAATCCTAATAAAATTTTGTATAGAGATGTCGGTTACTATAAGCTTTGAAATTATATGGAGTTCGACACGATTTTGTTAGTGGGCGTGGCACCTCCCATTCAAGCAAAAAACGTTATGCGCAATATTTGGTGAACTATAAGAGTAATCCTAATGAAATTTGGTAAGGAAGTGTCGGTTACTATAAGCTTTGAAATTAATTTGATTTCGACAGGATTTTATCAGTGGGCGTGGCACCTCCCATAGAAGCAAAAAACGTTTTGTGCTATATTTGGTGAACTGTACGAGTAATCCTAATGAAATTTGGTATAGAGATGTCGGTTACTATAAGCTTTAAAATAAATTAGATTTCGACGGGATTGAATCAGTGGGCGTGGCACCTCCCATACAAGCAAAACACGTTATATGTTATATTTACAGGGCTATTCTGGCAAAGACAGCTAAAAGTCTTACGAAAATATTTTGTAAGACGTTTTCTAACACTTTAGGTATTCTAGCGCAAAAGTCTTTCAGATAAAGCTTTTGAATTCCCCACACAAAAGCTTTCGTGGTAAACTTGTCAAATTTTGACTTTTCAAATTTAAATTAATCAAATAACAAAAATATATTTAAAAAATTTCATGATGCTACAGACTTTTTTTTTATTTTAATTTTTGCATTCAAGTTACTGTAGTATTCTATCAAACATTCGACAACGACTACTCTTTACTCAATTTATGAAAATGATTCGCCAGCTTATATTTACAGCATCTCCCTCTGTTCGTTTTCCCAACCCTTTTGAGTTCCTTCTATATACCGCTCCGTCTTCAAGCTGTATCCAGTACGGCCTAGGCCCATCGTGTGAATTTGTTACGGTTGCCTTAACCCAGCCATGTTCTTACGCCGATACCATACCTTCTTTCCCTTAAAAAATACTGTCTCTCTTTTTCATTGCGATTACGTCCTACAAGTTCAGCTTTTTTATCGAGGTCTTTATTTATTTTCGGAACGAATTTAGGATAAGATAAAATTGTTCGAGCTAGTACAAGTGTTCTAGTTTATCTCCTCATAAGAAGTTCAACGGGTGCTGCATCAGCCTCCTCGAGGAAAGTATTTCTGTTTTTACCACTTCAAATAAAAACCCCTCAAAAACTTATAGTTTTTTTTTACGCTAATAATGTTAGCAATACAACTAATAGATTAAAGACCTGCTCGTAGCAGGTCTTTAAAATTGTCTTACGAAAGACAGAAAAGAGCTTTCAAGATAGCTGCCAGAATACCAAAACATCTTAAGTAAGACTTTTGTCTTAGTGAAGACTCTGGTGAGTTCTAAGATAGTTGCCAGAATAGCCCTGTTAGTGTGCTATGAGATTTATCTTTTTAAAATTTGGCATAAAGATGTCGGTTAGTGAAAACTCTGAAATTAAATGGACTTCGACGGGATTGCATCAGTGGGCGTGGTACTTCCTACTACAGCAAAATGTTGCAAGTGGGTCATTTTGTGATTTATTTAAATATTTTTCGACTGGTTCAACTTTTTTTAACCTCTTTCAACATTTTCCATATTTTTCCGACTTTGTCAAACTCATTCAACTCTTTTCGACCTAATTTAATTTCTTTAGAGATATTCAACTTTTTTCGAGATTTTCAACCTCTTTCAGCTTTGTTCAACTTCATTCAATTTTTTCGACTTTTTCAACCATATTCAACTTTCTTCGACTTTTTGAACGTCATTCAACTTTTCAACATTTTACAACCTCTTTCAACTTTTTTCAACATTTTCCGACTTTGTCAACATTATTCAACTCTTTTGACTTATTGAACCTCATTCAACTTTTTTAGAGTTATTCAACTTTTTTCAACCGTTTCAACATTTTTCAACCTCTTTCAACATTTTCCACCTTTGTTAACCTTATTCACCTTTCTTCGACTTTTTTAACCTCATTCAACTTTTTTCGAATTATTCAACTTCTTTCAACTGTTTCAACATTTTTTAACCTCTTTCAACTTTTTTCAACATTTTCCATATTTTTCAGACTTTTTGAACGTCATTCAACTTTTTTAGAGTTATTCAACTTCTGTCATTTGTTTCAACATTTTTCAACCTCTTTCAACTTTTTTCAACATTTTCCGACTTTGTCAACCTTATTCAACTTTTTCAACCTAATTCAACTTTTCTAGAGTTATTGAACTTTTTTCAACAATTTCAACATTTTTCAACCTCTTTCAACATTTTCCATATTTTTCCGACTTTGTCAGACTCATTCAACTTTTTTCGACCTCATTAAATTTTTTTAGAGATATTCAACTTTTTTCGAGTTTTTCAACCACTTTCAACTTTATTCAACCTCATTCAATTTTTTCGACTTTTTCAACCATATTCAACTTTTTCAACCTCATCAAATTTTTTTTTGAGATATTTCAACTTTTTACGTGTTTTTTAAACTCTTTCAACTTTTTTCAATCTCATTTAATTTTTTCGACTGTTTCAACATTTTTCAACCTTATTCAACTTTTTTCGACTTTTTGAACCTCATTCACCTTTTTGAATTATTCAACTTCTTTCAACTGTTTCAACATTTTTCAACCTCTTTCAACTTTTTTCAACATTTTCCGACTTTGTCAATCTTATTCAACTTTTTTGACTTTTTGAACCTCATTCAACTTTTTTAGAGTTATTCAACTTTTTTCAACCGTTTCAACATTTTTCAACCTTTTTCAACATTTTCCACCTTTGTTAACCTTATTCACCTTTTTTCGACTTTTTTAACCTCATTCAACTTTTTTCGAATTATTCAACTTCTTTTAACTGTTTCAACATTTTTCAACATCTTTCAACTTTTTTCAACATTTTCCATATTTTTCCGACTTTTTGAACGTCATTCAGCTTCTTTCGACTTTTTTCAACCTCTTTCAACTTTTTTTGAGTTATTCAGCTTCTTTCAACTGTTTCAACATTTTACAACCTCTTTCAATTTTTGTCAACATTTTTCATATTTTTCCGACTTTGTCAACTTCATTTAACTTTTCTTGACTTTTTCAACATCGTTCAACTTTTTTCAAGATTTTCAACTTTTTGGAGATTTTCAACCTCTTTCAACACTTTTCACTTTCAACCTCTTACAACTTTCCTAATTTTTATTTTTGGCTTTTCAACTCTTTTCAATGTTTTTTAAATATTTCAACTTATTCAATATTAGTCAAATTTTTTCAACAAATTCGATATTTTTTCGATTTTTTCAACCTCAAAACGAAAAACCGAACAGTGGTCGGTCTCCAGGTACTAAAATTTACATATCGTTAATATTGATAGATTGTAAAAAAAAACAAAAATCATAATAAAAAAAAATTAGTATACATACTTATTTTTCTTTGAATGAAAATTTAGTTTTGAGAAGGACTCTTACAATCGCAGCAGTGGTAGCAGGCCTTCTCCGAGGAAGGCCTTGTTCAATTGCCTGCTGGGTTGTAACAAACTGTATGTACATTAGACCGTACCACCTTACAGGCAAATACACCAGCAAATCCGATGCATTTTCGCAAGGTTATTTCGAAAAAATGTTTTTTTTTTTGGCCGAAAATAGAGGTCGCGCATTTGAGTTTTTCATCATATCTTCAGCATTTACAGTCCGATCTTAAAATATGATATATCAATGTTTTTTGTCTTGAGTAGCCCAACTTTTTGATTTATTGATCCTTGACATCAAGTACCCCGTTCTTGAACTTACCCACCCAGTTCCTACCATCCTAATGTACCACCCTAATGTCAGAAAATTAAAGCTTGCAAAAAATTATTAAATTTTTTTAACTGAAGTATTTCGATTACTCCATTAGAACTACTTTTAAAATGTTTTTAAAGTTTTTACCGAACGTAGGGGTCGCCTTATTAAATTTTTCTTCAAAGCTTCGGTATTTAGAGTCAGTAGTACTAAAATGATCTCTAATCGAATGATAGTTGGAATAATACCGTTACTACTCTCTTTATTTTATTTGTGTTATTTAAGAAGAAATATGTAATCAAAAAATGTCGCGGATATAGCTTTTGGAAAAATCATTATAAGTTCGGAACCGCTGCATGGATATCAAAAATATGGGTGTCCAAAGAAAGATAATTTAATTGCCTATAATAATGGTTAGGAAGCTTTAGAAATTTAACCCATAATTTTAGAGATATTACGATTTTTCTGAAATTTTGACCAATTTTTTTTTTAAAAACCGTTATTTTTTCCAAAAAATGTCTTAATGACCTATAACTTTTTTAGCTTCATAAGAAAGCTTAATTTATTCCCCTTAAAATGGTGTATCGTTTGTCCGAAAAACAAAAAAAAATTATTCAATGAATTCTTATGAAAACTATGTATTTATGGACAAAAACAAAAAAAACCAACAACAACGACAATTATTATAAGACGATTCTCATTATAAAACGCGCTCGATTTTTAATAAAAATTTTTAAGTTTTATAATGAGAATCGTCTTATAATAATTGCTGTTGTTGTTATTCTTGAGAATCGTCTTATAATTGTTCTTGTTGTTGTTGTTGTTGGTTTTTTATTTTTTTTGTCCATAAATACATAGTTTTCATAAGAATTCATTGAAAATTTTTTTTTGTTTTTCGGTTAAAAAGGGGGTAAATATGCAAAAAAGTTTTAACAAACGATACTCCATTTTAAGGCGAATAAATTAAGCTTTCTTAAGAAGCTAAAAAAGTTATAGGTCATTCAGACATTTTTTGGAAAAAATAATGGTTTTTTAAAAAAAAAATTGGTCAGAAAAATCGTAATATCTCCAAAATTATGCGTTAAATTTCAAAGATTTCCTCACCATTAAATTATCTTTCATTTTACACCCATATTTTTGATATCCATTCAGGGGTTCCCAACTTATGATGATTTTTCCAAAAGCTATATCCGCAACTTTCGATGGCTATATCTCCAAAACTAGATCCGAACGACACTTTTTTTTCATACTTTTTATTTATTTTTAACACCCTCTTAACCCTAAAAAAAAAAAAAATTGGAGAATGTGAGCTAAAGTAAACCTGTTCCGGAGTTTTTTATTGGATACTTTTTGGGACAGCATCAGAAGTTAAACCGCGCAAAAAGCGAAATCGTAGCACGTGCTTTTTTTCAATACGGCCATTTTTACGATTTTTCAACGAAATTCCGAGATTTTCATATTCTATCGCTTTATATATATACATATACACACAAATATGTATACATACATACACACACACACACACACATATATATATATATTTACAGTTGCTCACAAAATTGAGCATACAGGCTTCATAAAAACACATTATTGTTTGCTTTGGCAAAAAAAAATTATTTTTATTAAAAAAAAAATGCAGTTCGAAACGTAGACATTTCGTTCACAATAATAAGTAACAAAATAAAAACTTAATTCACAAATAAACTTTTTTCTTATAGCAAAATAAAATATATACATACTTAATTTTAAGGCACAAAATTGAGCATACAAGTTAAGGACCACTCTAATACTGGCTTAGTTGGGATCACTCTAATTCGCAATAAGTAATTGCAACTTCAAATATTGCTGATCAAGCGTCTGCGATATTTCCGTTCTTGGTTTAAGTCAACGAAACGTTGACCATTAAAAAATTCATTAAATTTCAAAAGAAATAAAAATGCTGACTCTTCATACAAAAGCAAATTTAGCTTGTAAGATTTGATTTTGTATTCAGTTCGTTCGCAATGTCCAATTCCAAAAGTCGTTTTAATTAAATAAAAAGTAAAACAAAAATAAAAGTATTTTTAAATAAAAAATAAAAATATTAGTTTATTTATCCACATCACACTGGTGGATTTATTAACTGGCGCCCAACGTGTGTGTTGATTAAGAAGGGCCTAATCCTGTCGGGTTGTTACATAAAAGGGACAGGTCATCTTTAAGTCGGAGGATTACAAGTCACGGAGTGGTGCCCTAGTAGAGATATCAAACGGGAGTTCTGATCCGAGGAACAGCCACAACGAAAGAAAAGACTACACCGACAATTGACATCAAAACCCAGGACTTCAGCAACGGACTCAACTAAACATAAATTATGCTTTTTATTTTCAGCATATTACTGTAAGTTTTAAAAGAAAAATTACAAAATAATTGAAACAATTTAAATGTAAAGTGAGAAAATAAATTATGTTTTTAAGAAAAAAATTAAACGCTATAAAATTAAAAAAAAGTTAATCTAAACAAATTTACTGATAAAGGAGAAAGAAAAGAAACGAGTGTTAGTTAAGAAAAACATACTCTATAGAAATTCAAAAAAAAAAAATAAATATTTGTTTTTGTTTGCGTTTTAGTTAAGATTAAAATATCTTATATTTACTTAGAATAAAATAAACCTTTAAATTTGTGAATCAGTGAATTGCTTAATTAGTGAAAGTCATGAATGCTGATAATTAGTCCACCAATCTTAAATATGAATCGAAATGTTAATCCGCCAGTGGGCGCAGCTCCTATTAATATGGATGATATGAGGGCAGAAATAGCAGCTATCGTAATAGAGGTCATGAGAAATGAAGGAAGACAGGTAGTCGAAGAAATTATAAATCCTGAGGCAGACATTAACAATGACATTGACCAAGAAATTAATAGAGGAGCTAATTTAGAAGATCTAAATAAAATTCCAGACGTAGTAAAAAGTTTAAGAGATTTTTCAGGCAGAGCAGGTGAATTTAGCTCATGGAAGAAAAGTGTGGACAGAATTTTAGCAATTTATGACCACCTTAAAGGTAGTCCCAAATATTACGGAATACTCAGTGTCATAAGAAACAAAATAACTGGTCAGGCCGATATTGCACTCGAATCGTACAATACTCCTTTAAATTGGAGCAAAATATCAAAATGTCTTACTTTACACTACGGGGACAAAAGAGACATTGGCACACTTGAGTATCAAATGACCACTCTAATCCAAGGTAACAAATCAGTGGAAGATTTTTACCATGACGTTTATCAGCACCTTTTGTTAATTCTAAACAAATTTTCATGCATGGATATGGGTAACGAATCACTCAATAATATGACTCAATCCTACCGCGACAAAGCGTTGGACACGTTTGTTAGAGGACCAAGGCTGCTAAGCATGAGGGAACCGGTTGACTTACCGCAAGCCCTTCACTTATGCCTTAAACTACAAAATATCGACTACAGAACACAATACGCCAATAATAGGCAAACCAATGGTAAAACCATTAATTCACCTATTCACCATAAAATTAATTACCAACCCATTCAATCAAATTTAAAACTTATTCCAGCACCCCGAAACTTTTATCCGGAGTTATCCCATAGTCCCCAAGTTTTTCCTAGACAAAACTTTTTAATACAACACGGACAAAACTACCAACAATACCCTTATCGAGGACATTTTAATCCAAACTATGCAGGACAATATAGACAAACCTACCCCCAACACTCCTATCAGGGACAACAACAACAAAATTATGCAAACCAACCTACGCTACCACCAAGACCTCAACCGCGCGCTGAGCCAATGGATGTCGATAGAAGTATCCATTCCAGACAAATTAATTACGCAAATCATCCGCAAAATTACCAACCTTACGATCAAAAACTATTGAAATTCCCGCCACCACAGCAACTTCAACCGCCGCATAAGCAACAAATAATACCGTTAATACCGTTGGTAATGAACAGGAAAGGACAGAGGTAGAAGTCCAAGAAATTGAACAACAACCTGATTGCATAGAACCGCCCTTACAAGAATACATAGAATCTGTTGATAATACAGGCCCGTACCTAGCCGACTTTGCTTGGGGGGGCACAAAAAATTTTACTATATATAACGTTTTTTTTTGAAAAATTTTGGATGGAGTTACAAGCGATCAAAGTTCACAAAAAGTTACTTTTTTGGTCTTTTTTAAAAGTCACTAAATTTCAATTACTCCGTTTGAACACAAAAATATTATTTTACAAATATTTGAAGTGTAATTTTGTCCAAGTCGGACAAAATCTGTGAGTGCTATTCTAAAATCAATGAAAATGGGTAATTTCCATATTTTCATGCATTCGCGCATATAGGCCATTGACTAAGGAACTAATTCGTAAAATATATTTTATTGTCTTATATGTTCAATTGTTCCCTATAAAAGATAAATCCAACAGTGCTGTTAATTTTAGGCTTGGACTTTTGAGACGGTGCATATTTGTTTTTTTCTTATTTTTTTAATTACATATTATATACATATGTATATTTTTTTTGTGGATATCTCGAAAACGATTCTTTTTTTTTTTTTTTTTTTTTAAAACTTTTTATTTTTTTATTGTACCAACTCGCTTGGAGACTAACAATAACTGAATAAATCTTAAGAAACTAAAATAACGTTGAACTTTTCTAAGCCATTGCTTGGAAATGTTGTTTTTTTTTCTCATATCAAACTCAGTCTTGAGTTGTTGAAGGAGTTGCCAGTATTCGTGTACATAGTGGCTACAGGGGTGGTAAATCTTGTCTCTTCAGTCGAGATGAATACGATGTTAGGAGTAGGTTCCTAGCCAGTGTATTTGGATGTTGCTGCAGTTTTAGCTGATATGATTGCTTTTTGATTTCCTGTATCTGCTTAATAAAAGGTATACCAAGGTCTTGGTGTATGTTTATATTTTTGACATACCAAGGTGCGCCGGAAATAGTTCGAAGTATTTTTGACTCAGACCTCTGCAATAGTTCTATAATTGATAAGCTTGCGTTGCCCCACAGTTGGATTCCGTATGACCATATAGGTATAATAATTGCTTTGTACAAAATAACTTTATATTCAAGGCTAAGTTTTGAATGCTTATGTAAAAGTCAATTAATGCTTGATGCTTTTAACTTCAGGTGAATTTGTTTCTTCTCAATATGAGCTTTCCAAGTAAGCCGTCTATAGAGGTGCATACCTAAGTATTTAACTTCAGTGCTCTGAGGTATTCCCGTGTTGTTTAGGTGAACTGTGGGGCAAGTCTTTTTATTAAGTGTAAAAGTTACATGTGTGCTTTTTTGCTCGTTTACATTTATTCGCCAGTTTAAAAGCCATGTTTCAACTAGGCGCATATGTTCATCGAGGGTATGTGACGCACTATTAGGGTCTGCGTGACAAGACAAAATTGCAGTGTCATCAGCAAAAGTAGATGTAAGCATAGAGTTGTTTGTTGGCAAGTCAAAAGTGTATAAAAGGTAAAGAATTGGGCCAAGAACACTACCTTGTGGCACGCCAGCAAAAATTTCCACATAATCTGAAATGTAATTTTTACATTTTACACGGAACTTTCGCCCTGTAAGGTAGGACCCTAATAAAGCGTGTGTATTTTTGGGAGTAATTTTTTATTTTGTGTAAAAGCCTTTCGTGCCACACCTTGTCGAAAGCTTGCGCTACATCAAGGAACACTGCAGAGCAATATTTTTTATCTTCGTATGTCTTTCTAATTTGTGCTACTATCCTGTGAACTTGCTCGATAGTTCCATGTTTTTTCCGGAAGCCAAATTGGTGTTGGGGTATTATGCTCATTTGGTTTACGTGGGGCATAATTTTTGAAAGTAGCAGCTTTTCGAAAAGTTTTGATGTGGTGGGCAGCAAGCTAATTGGCCGGTAGGATGCAACTTGTGTGGGATTTTTCCCAGATTTAGGAATCATTGTAATTTGCGACCTCTTCCACATTTCTGGGTAGTGACCCAATCGAGTAATACTATTGAAAAGTATGGTTAAATGTCTGACTGCACAGCAAGGTAATTCAATAAGCATATTAGCAGTTATTAGATCAGGTGCTTTCTTCTTGTTAAGATGTGTTTGTATTAAAGATTCAACGTCTTTAGTTGTGAAGCGCAACCGAATTTGTCTCATATTTTGATATTCTTGCGGTATTTTGAAGCTGTTGCGCGGAGGATTTGGCTGAAATACATGCTTAAGGTGGTGAGCAAAAGCTTGGCCTTTTTCTTCATTGCTTCTAGCCCAGTGACCATTGCTTAGTCTTATAGGGGAATCTAAGTCAGTGGCTTTTTTCATACCTCTGATGGCCTTTCATAAGGAGTAGTTGGATGACTGTAAAGGGCTCAGCTTTTTAATATATGTGTCTATACCTCTTTCAGACTCTTCTCGTAGAGCCTTCTTAATTCAATTTCGGCTAGTGTTAATTTATGTTTAAGTGTGGGTGACCTAACCTCTTGCCATTGACGCCTGAGTCGTCTTTTTTCCATCACTAAACGTTCTATATGAGAAGAGTTGAGGTGTTGCCTTTTATGGGTTGTTACTGAGTGCACAGGAGTTGCATGAAGAGCAGCTGATACTAACATGCTGTTAAATAGTTGTATGGCCGATTCCAGCCCCTCGGAATCTTTAAGGCTTACATTATCAGAAAGATGGCTACTGACATATTTTTTGTATTTGAGCCAATTTGTTTCATGTGTTGTAAGCCCATTGGGTGACTGCAGTAGCTCTACACATTTATGCAGATTCATAATTACAGAGGAATGGTCAGAGCTCAAGTCAAAACATGAATCTGCTGAAATTTGCCTCTTATTAATTCCTTTTGTAATTGCGAAGTCCATAAGTTCTGGAATCTTTTGAGGGTCTGACGGCCAATAAGTTGGCTGACCAGTAGATACATAATCAAGCCCATTGCGGCGATTGGTTAATGAAAGCCATAGTGCTTTGCCTTTTGGGTTGACAAGTCGAGAGCCCCAATGATTATGCTTCGTATTATAATCACCTGCAGCTATGAATTTTGATCCTAGTGCATTAAAAAAATGGTCGAACTGGGTTGTCGTGATCTTATATCTTGGAGGACAATATACAGCTGAAACTGTTACTTTATCGTTCCAACATTCTATGCAAATTGAAGTAGCTTGTAGGTAGTCCCTCTCATACTGCTCAAATGCGTAGTGCTTTATACGGGTCTTAATGAGTATACCTGTACCTCCACGCGCTTTGCCATCAGGGTGACAGGTTTTGTAGAATCTATACCCTTCAATTTTAAAATTGTGCATGAGGGTAAGATGTGTTTCAGAAATAAGTAAAATATCAATTTCGTTGTTGTAAAGAAAGTTTTTAATTTCTAATTTGTGTTGGCTTGCGCCGATCGCATTCCAATGACAGATTTTAAGGGTATTCATTTGTTTCCAATCAAAACTTCATAAGGTGATTTTGATTGTTCATCATTTCGTGCATCATTGTCTGCATTGTTGTCATGAACTGAGTCATGCATTGAGTGAGCGTCATAAGCATGGTTTCAAAATTTTGAGAGTTACTTGTGGTATTTGCAGGTTTATCTTGGCTAGATTAAAGCACGTTAGCATAGGTCTGGGCCGATATATTGGGCAAGTTGGTAGGTACAATGCTATTGGTAAAAGTCTGTATGACTTGGGTAGGTGGACTTCGAACTATTTCCCTACGTAAGCGCATTTTGTTTTTTAATTCAGCGTATACTGGGCACCCCCTGTAGTTAGCTGCATGGTTTCCGCCGCAGTTATTGCATTTTTTTGTATTAGCGTCTTTTTTGTCGGTAGAACATGCGGACGAAGAGTGAAAGTCGCCACAAGCAACACAAATTGTACGAAGAGTACAATATGATTTGGTGTGGCCAAACTCCTGGCAGTTTGTGCACTGCACAGGTCCCATTCGCTTATGGGGTTCCTCAACGGATATTCTGCGATTTATTAGGTAGCGCAAATTATAAATAGGATGTACCTCATTTTTTTGCAATTTTCGGGCATCTGGTTCAAGCTCTACACGAAAAAGCAGCTGTGGGACTTTATTTTTGTTCCTTATCTTGAAAATTGATTTAGGATTAAATCCGGCATGAGTAAGAGCTTCTTTTATTTCATTATGTTCCCCGTCGGGTTCTATGCCCTTTAATATGACTGTTAGACCTTCGCTACTTTTAAGTTGGTAGGTGTAAAAACTTTTTTGATTTTTATTAAGGTAAGTCGCAATTGTTCTATAATTTTTGTCTGTGTAAATTTGTATTTAGGTTTCGGAAACATTACCTTTCATTAGAGGAATTATATGAAAGACATCTTTTCCAATAAGTGAAACCAAGTTGCAGACAAGTGAATTAGAACTGCGTTCACGCAAGTATATGGGGGGAGGTTTAAGTGTTTTATTGGTTGATTCACTCATGTTGTCGTTATTGAGTACGGATGGGTCGTTATCAAGCAAAGCGTAACGATTTTCGCCAAGTGGGTTGTTAGAAATTTGCTCGCATTCATTTACTTTATTCATCTTTCTTGAATTATTTGCATTACCCTTTGATGGACTTAGCTTTCGCTTGATATTAATTAATATAGCGCTCCATTCCAGTCTGGATTGCTGAAGTTTCCACTTTGTTGGAGTTAGTAACGGTGTTATAGGTTCTTTTTTGGCTAAAAGTATTAAAAATTTTAGGAAATTTTATACTTGCAGTTTTCGCATCATTTTCCTGATGGGGAGTTAAATTTGTCATAGTTGGCATATTTTCCCGCTGGGGTATCAAATGAGAGCTGCATTGTACACTCCATGGTGGAGTAGCATTGAGAGTACCCGCTTGATTAGATGCAGTTGGTTCTTGGGTGCATTTTAGTAATTGTTGGTGTGTGTGTGCATGGAGTGTATGCTTTTGCGCGAGAGCGATCGGTTGAATGTTGGAGGGCGACACATTGGTTTTGGTACGCGCACTTGTTTGCATATTAGCATTTTGTCTATCCGTTTTACTGGGAGAGCCACTTTTTTTATTTTTTTCGTTCTCACTATTTTTTTCAGACTCTGCACCGACCGATGAGTCTTTTTTTTTCGGTTGGAGGTGAGCGCTCAACCGGCATTTTTTTTCACTTGTTTATTATGTGAAATAAACAATTAATTTTTTATTTATTTCTTTTTTTTTGCCACTAAGGGCAAAAAATCTGCCGACTGACAATTAAATTTGGTTAAAACCCACTTGTGCGTCTCTATCGCAATTTATTGTAACTTAATTTAGCGTTTACACTATAAAAATTGTATTAAAACGCGGAGCGAATTTATACGTAGCTCGACACGGAGAGAGCGAGAAATGTATTGAAGAAGTACATATGTGTGGTTTTATGTATTGTTGCTAACGATGAAATGTGTACTGTGGATAAATGTGAAATGGTGTGACTATTTGTTGTTGTGCGATGAGCGGTACCGTCGATGATATGCAATGTCGAAGAAGTACATATGAGGCGCTCAGTTTCAAAACCGGCCAAGTGCCTTTTTCTTTCTTTTGAAAAAACGACGAAAAACGTTTATCTTCATCTATGTTCATTGAAAAATTAAAAAGTATTTCCCACATAATAGCTTATAAAATTTCTTACTCAAAACACGTCAGATCAGACTTTTCTAGTTTCATCTGCCGATGTTTTTGAGGAAACAATTTTGCACTTGGCCGGTTTTGATCCATGGAACATGCACTTGGCCAGTTTTGAAACAGAATTCAACAAGATTTGTTTGAAAAAAATGCACTTGGCCGGTTTTGATACCAAGGTACTGCACTTGGCCGGTTTTGATACCAAGGTACTACACTTGGCCGGTTTTGATACCAAAGTACTGCACTTGGTCGGTTTTGAATACAATTCAATTGAAATAATATGTAAACGTGAGAAATATTGTAGGAGTCACCGAGGTGAGTGAAGATCGCGATTTTGTAGTTAGCGTGCGATTTTTAACGAATTCCACTATAACACCTATAGGTCACGTTAGTGCAAACTCTTATCGTACATAACTACGTTTTGCGGTGCGTGCGATTTTTTAATTTTATTGCTTTAAGGGTATTTTCCTCGTTCTTTTGAGTATCCCCGAGGTAGTCACTCCATAAGTGACTACTCATCGAGGCGGTTCACTCCCAGTCACTTTAGGTCACTTGGAGTCACCGAGGTGAGTGAAAATCGCGATTTTGTAGTTAGCGTGCGATTTTTAACGAATTCCACTATAACACCTATAGGCCACGTTAGTGCAAACTCTTATCGCACATAACTACGTTTTGCGGTGCGTGCGATTTTTTAATTTTTATTGCTTTAAGGATATTTTCCTCGTTCTTTGGAGTATCCCCGAGGTAGTCACTCCATAAGTGACTACTCATCGAGGCGGTTCACTCCGAGTCATTTTGGGTCACTTGGAGTCACCGAGGTGATTGAAAATCGTGATTTTGTAGTTAGCGTGCGATTTTTAACGAATTCCACTATAACACCTATAGGCCACGTTAGTGCAAACTCTTATCGCACATAACTACGTTTTGCGGTGCGTGCGATTTTATTTTTATTTTTGCTGATTTCGTTACATTGCTTCCTGTCGTCAGAGGACGACGATATACTTAATTTTAAACAAATCCACTAAAATTCAAAAATCGCACGCACCGCAAAACGTAACTTATTTGCGATAATTTCTTGTACAAACGTGGCTTTAGGTGTTATACCACAAAATTACAATTTTCACTCACCTTGGTGACTCCAAGTGACCCAAAGTGACTCGGGGTGAACCACCTTGATGAGTTGTCACTTATGGAGTGAATACCTCCGGGATACTTCAAAGAACAAGGAAAGTATCCTTACAGCAACAAATTCCGCAAATCATTCTGTGGAAATACCCATATATTGGTTCACCACTTAATTTCGAAAGAATTCCAATTGTGACAAAATTTCAGCTAAATTGAACAAAAAACAATTTATCATGTACTTGGCCGGTTTTGAAACCAAGTTCATGTACTTGGCCGGTTTTGAAACCAAGTTCATGCACTTGGCCGGTTTTGAAACCAAGGTACTGCACTTGGCCGGTTTTGAGACCAAGTTCTTGCACTTGGCCGGTTTTGAAACCAAATCATCAAAATAAATTTAAAAAGTTTTATATATCTGTGAAAAATTTTTTTTTTAATCTAAAAAAATTGTAGAACGATAAAGCATGATCCAGATTTTGATATATGAGAATATCTCAAAATTTTATTATTTTGCACTTGGCCGGTTTTGAAACTGAGCGCCTCATATGTGTGATTTTATGTATTGTTGCTAACGATGAAATGTGTACTGTGGGTAAGTTAGGGTTACCAACAAGTGTACTATATGAGTGATCTTAATAAAATTTAGTACAGAGATGTCGGTTACTATAAGTTTTGAAATTATATGGATTTTGACAGGATTGCATTAATGGGCGTGGCATCTCCCATACAAACAAAAAATGTTTAATTTTAGATTTGGTGTACTATACGAGTGAACTTAATAAAATTTGGTACAGAGATGTCGGTTACTATAAGTTTTGAAGTAAATAAATGGATGGCGACGGGATTTCGTTAGTGGGCATGGTACCTCCCATACACACGGAAAATGTTAAATGTTATATTTAGTGTACTAAGGGAGTAATTTTTTTTATAGTTTTTTGTTCCAATCGATAGAAGAACTACCCCCGCAGCCCCCACCCCCTGTGACAATGGGTCAAAAAGTACATAAATACCCTCAAAACATTTGATTAAGAAAAAATTAGTTAATCCTAGGCCAAACTAGTTTGTCCTGAAATGGTAAATTTTTTAGCACGCATATATACCATATATTTATTTCAGAATTTAAGTCGAAAAAAAATAATAGGACTGTCCGTTCCAATTCAAAAAACTGAAGCGGCTATCCCTTTACTATCAAAATGTAAGGGGTTTGCGTTCTAAGACTCATGACATCTTTTTAGCAACTCAGAATTTTTCGGAGGATATTATCGTTTTTACCGAAACTTGGTTAAATAACACTTTTCTCAATTTGGAACTTTTTGACAATAGTTTCAATGTTTTTAGAAGAGACAGAAACTTGGAAGACATTTCTTCTGTTGGTGGAGGCGTCATTTAACTAGTTCATTAATCGAAATTGCCTGCGCATCTAATATTGAACTATTATGCGTTAAAGTTACATATTGTAACTCCAATATTTATATTCTTAACGCTTATGTTCCTCCAAATAGTGGCGCAGATGTCTACGATGTCCGTAGAATAGATAATAAATGAACTAGACACTAATGACGACATTTTATTGTTAGGTGATTTCAATCTGCCTGACCTTAAATGGACTCCTTCGGATGATGGTACATATTTTTATGCATCGTGTCCAAAAACTCGACAACAACAAATTTTTGTTGACGAAATACTTTCAAATTTACAACAAGTAAGTTGTATAACTAATTCTCATGGACGACAACTTGACTTAGTCTTGGCTGCAAATAGTAGCAATGTTGTTGTGAGAAATGCTATCCATGCTCTTTCTACGGTTGATTCCTATCATCCACCTTTGAGTATTTTGTACCAATCTGACAATGAAAATTTAATTTGTGCATGTTCTTCCATCAATGTTTACGAATTCAATTTTAAAAAAGCTGACTTTTTAAAGTTGAATGATAATTTAAGGAATAAATTATTTTTTTTAATATACGAGTAATTCATTTGATGAGTGCATTAAATTTTTCTATGGTGAACTTTTTTCGGCCATAGCATTGTCGGTGCCATATACAAAAAGGTACGTTAATAATTCCTCGAACCCTTGGTTTACAAAGGATTTAAAAAAAATTCGTAATGGCCGTAATAGGGCGTGGAACAAATACGTTTGTAGCCAGGACCGAAATGACTTAGTTGCATACCAGCGACTATTCCATGATTTTAAGGATAAGTCGGCTTTAGTTTATTCTAAATATTTGAATAGAATAAAGCTGAATATTCTTCATGACCCCAAGCATTTTTGGGGTTTTATTAATACAAAAAAAAAGTCTGACGGGTTTCCATCTGAATTCAGAACAGTTGATGGGCTCACTAGCGACCCACAAATTATAGCTGGGTTGTTTGCTAATTTATTTAAAGAATCCTTTTCTACGGAATTATTTAGCCCTGAGATCAACTATTTTGGATATATGGATAACGACCCTTTAGTTTCGTTTAATGAGATATCTTTCTCACCTGAACTCATAGAGAAATATGTCTCATCTGTTGATGATGACTTCAGCTCCGGTCCTGATGGTGTTCCTGCGACAGTACTAGTTAACTGTAGCTCTGTGCTGAGTCAAGCCCTCAGTTTCTTATTTAATAAATCGATTAGAGATGGCTATTTTCCTAAATTTTGGAAAAATTCATATATAAGCCCCATTTTCAAGAAAAGGGTTTTAAAACTATGTTTCAAACTACAGACCCGTAGCGAAGTTATCATCGATACCGAAAATTTTTGAACGCATTGTGTACGATCAGGTTAAGTCATAACAACTCGTCAGCATGGTTTTGTTAATGGCAGATCTACAGTTTCTAACCTCCTTGATTTTACTTCCTTTGCAGAAAGCTCTTTTGATTCTGGTGGGCAAGTTGACTGCATCTACACTGACTTCAGTAAAGCATTTGACAAATTACCACACAATTTGATTTTGTTTAAATTAAAGAAGCTTGGATTTCCTTTAAGTTTTGTCAGCTCGATTGAATCTTATTTATCTGATCGCTCATATCAAATAAGATTTCGGAGGGTGTTATCCACCCCATTCAGCGCGGCATCAGGTGTTCCACAAGGAAGCCACCTGGGGCCGCTTCTGTTCATTTTAGCAATTAATGATGTTACACATGTCATTAAAAACTCGCATCTGCTAATATATGCAGATGATATGAAAATTTACAGGAACGTGAAGGAGGTTGGTGATACTATTCCACTTCAGTCTGACTTGAAATCCTTTGAGATTTGGTGTTCTAAAAATAACTTACATCTTAATCCTGATAAATGCCAAACTATGATTTTCACCAGGAGGAAAATATTGTGGAATTTGATTATGAATTGATTGATTATGAAAATTTGTCGTATCGATTTAGTCAAAGACCTAGGTATACATTTTGATGTTAAATTAACTTTTAGTGAGCATATTAATCAAATTTGTAAAAAATCCTCATCTCTGATTGGCTTTATTAAGAGGTGGGCAAAAGAATTTAATAGCCCTTTAGTAACGGTGACTTTATATAATACAATAGTGCGTCCTCAGTTAGAGTACGCCAGCCAAATGTGGTCACCATTTTATAATATTCATATTAATAGAATTGAGAGAATTCAAAAAAATTTTATTCGTTTTGCTCTCAATGGCTTAAATTGGATTGACTCTTTAACCCTTCCTCCTTAAGAGGATCGTTTGAAGTTACTACATATTCAATCTTTGAGCACGCGTAGAAATATTGCGGATATACTTTATCTGCATCAACTTGTAACTTGGTCTCTTGCTGCACCAGAACTGATTAATTATATTCACTTAAACACTAATCGCATGAGTAATCGTAACTCTAATCAATTATTTTACCAACCTTTTAGTAGAACTAATTATATGGCTACTGCTCCTTTTAATCGCATGACTACTCTTATTAATAATTGCGATGTATATGATATTAGCTTGTCAAAAGGTCAACTCAAGCTTAGATTGAAAAATAACTATAGTTAATTTTGTAGCTTAATGGTTGTTGGTTTTTACGTTTGTGTTGTCCTAGCTCCACAGCATGATGGGTAAATTTTTTCTAACATTTATGCCTTGGACCATGTTGATAAATTCATGCAATTGCATTCATGCAATTGTATGTTTATATACATATCATCCGGGTGGTTATGTTGAGAAAGTGTGATAAAGCTAAGAAAAAATTATAAAAATATAACAAATTTAATTGCATGTATAATTTTTTCATTTTCCTTAATATATAAGCTTTTTACTTGGTTTTAAAGCTTCAAGCTAAATTGCTAAGATAGCTAATAGCTGTAGTAGCTAATCTCTATTATTATTATAGATAAATACATCAATATCTTAAAAACTAGAGTCAATTCAGTACTTTCATGAATATATTCGTAATCTGAGTACCTGAGGTTATAGAAATCAGCAGAGACATCCACGGCAACAAAACCACTGTTGACCAATGTAATGTTAGCAAGGCAACTATCAGATTAAAGACTTGCTCGAAGCAGGGCTTTTAAATTGTCTTACAGAAAAGAGCTTTCAAGGTAGTTGCCAGAATACCAAACATCTTAAGTAAGACTTTTGTCTTACTGAAGACTCTGGTGAGTTCTAAGATAGTTGCCAGAATAGCACTGTATAAAAGTTTCAAGATCTGTTGAAAATACAAACGCTGATCGCACGCCTTCATTTCTGATTGATAGAGATCAATTTCTTTACGCGCACATTTACCCCACCCGGGGGGCAAAGCGGTAAAAATGTACTTTTTTTTTGCATCGTAATAAATAACATCTTCTGTTGAGAAAGTAATGCTCAATAGATTCAATATAGATCGAACTAATAAATTACATGTTTAATTGTGCGAAAATTTTTTTTTTTTTTTTTGAAAACAGGTTTAATTGTGTGAAAAATTTATTTTATGTAAAAACTTTGTTTTCCCGTTAGGCATGCCACTTTCCCC
This sequence comes from Meiosimyza platycephala, assembly GCA_963662105.1. Taxonomy (NCBI): domain Eukaryota; kingdom Metazoa; phylum Arthropoda; class Insecta; order Diptera; family Lauxaniidae; genus Meiosimyza; species Meiosimyza platycephala. The sequence goes on along the minus strand of OY759208.1, from coordinate 71,576,179 downwards.
TACATATTAAGGTGATTCATATTTTCTTTATTTCAAACAGCTTTAATAGTTATAGGTACTTAATAGCAAAATTCTGGCTCAAGGAGAGCTCATAATATTAATATTTACTGGTGGCTCATCGAGCTTTTTTGTTATCCATACGATTAATTTGGGAAAGAATGCTTATTTAGACGTTTTATTTATTTATTTTAGCCAAGTGAAACAAAGTTCTACAGGCTAGATATAAAAAATAGTATTATTTACAAAACTGAAACTAAAACTAAAAAAATTAGAATTATTAATTATTTTTTTAAATATTTCCTTAGGCCAACAAAAATCAATTTCATTTACTAATGCTAATTCATTTAATTCAATAAGTGATCTTATAATAGGTTGATTTAATGCATAATTAGTCTTATGACATTTTATAAAAAATAACTTATTCTGGCGAGTAGTTCTGATTGGGACAAAAAAATTAATATTACTTAACAAGCACGAACAATCAATGTTACCACAAATGATATCATAGAAAGTATACATGGCCAGCTGCGGTGCCCAAAAGTCGACAGCGCGCTGGCGTTTACAACAAACATTTCGCGCTAGTATGTGTACAAATGTGTGAAGACATTCCAGCGAAAAAAAAATGAAAATAAATTTTTTTTTGTCTTTTCCACGTATAGAAAAAATGACCCAGTAGAAATTCGTGCATCACGGATGTTAATAAATAAAGATAAATGTTGGCATATAAAATAATTGTATTTTTATTTAACAACAAAAAGAAAACATTTCATAAATCTTATACATATTATGTATACTTATGTATGTTATACAAACATATTAACAGAGTCTACTTAAAATAAGACTTTCAATATCTGGTTCAATACTTTGTGATGACGCCAGACGCAATATCGGTGACTATTTTTCCATGAAATTGAATTTTTTTACAACAATTAAATAATATTTCAATAATACATGCTTAAAAAATTGCCTTTCGCATAAATAATGTTTTTGTTTGCATTTGTTTTGTTTTTGCACGTTTGATTCCGACTGGGTTTCTCGCATATTCAATTTTCATGCGAATCAGCGTATAGAAATCAGCAACTGCACGGCGGGCCGAATGATGGCCCGAAACGAGCAATGTGACCGCGGGAGGGTAAATGGCCAACACTATCATAGACAAACATAATCGAATTTATCATACGTCTATTTTCAAGTGACTTTAAATTGATAAGCATACATCAAGACCTATACGAAGGAATAGGTTCAGCGAAATTTAACGAAAATAGAGCAAATTTCAGAAATTTCTTTTGGACTCTTTCAAGACGATTAATATGAATAGCATAAAAAGGGTTCCAAATGAACGCAGCATATTCCAGCCTTGACCTTACAAATGCTATAAATAAAAATTTATACGTATATGTGTCCCGAAAATCAGAACTATTTCGACCTACAAAAGCCAACATGGCATATGCTTTCGGTATTATATAATTGAAATGATTTGCAAATGTTAATTTGGAATCAAGTAATACACCCAGATCCAACATTTCACTGACATTATTTAAGCGTGTACTTGCAATAGAAAATTGAAAAATAATATTACTGCTTAATTTAGAAAACGTAATATGAAAACATTTTTTTACATTTAAAGCTAGGCGGTTATTAACACACCAAAAATTGAGTCTATTTAAGTCAGATTGAATATCCATTAAATCATTGATACTACGAACTCTACGACATATTTTTAAATCGGCAACATATAACAGATAATTAGTTTTCAAAAAGCAAGAACCAATATCATTTATGAAAACTATGAAAATTAGAGGCCCAAGAATACTTCCTTGGGGAACACCAGAGATAGGAACAAAGGATTTTGATTTAATACCATCCACACAACATGGCAGAGTCTATCGCATAAATATGACTTTATCCATTTCAAAATAGTAGAGTGAAAGCCAAGTTTCTCCAATTTCTTCGCAAGGATCCCATGTGAGACTCTGTCAAAAGCTTTTGAGAAATCAGTATAGATAGTGTCCACCTGACATCTTTCCTCAAAAGCTGAAAAGCAATAATCAGTAAAAACTGCCAAATTAGTAACTGTAGAGCGACCAGAAACAAAGCCGTGTTGGCAAGTCGATATAATTCGAGAGAGCGGAAAGATCAAGTTATCTTTTACAATTGATTCAAAAAGTTTTGAAACAGTTGAAAGCTTGGATATTGGACGATAGTTTGAAATATCATTTTTACTACCACTCTTGTAAACTGGGGTAATATGCGCAATTTTCCATCTTTCAATAAAATTACCCGATGACAAAGACAAATTAAAAATACGACACAGAGGCTTACAAATTGATGAAACGCATTTTTTAAACAGCAAAGCGGAAAAGCCATCACAGTCAGCCTTTACAGACGACTTCAAATTCAGAATTCCCTTCACAACATCACTTTCAGAAATGTTTAGGGAGCCAAAATTGAATGAAGAAACAGTATCAATATCAGAGTTATCCACTAAACCAGTGTCATCTTCGAAATTGGACATGAAAAAATTTGCAAAAAGGTTGGCCACAGAGCTAGACGAATTTCCATTGTAGGTCATTAAAGATGGAGTATCAGATTGTGATTTTTTTGAATGTATAAACTGCCAAAAGGACCTTGGATTTGTTTTTATACTTTTTTCAAAGTTTAAGATGTAATTTTTAATATAAAAAAATTTTTCAAGAACAGTGAACTCATTCAAGTAATGCAAATATTTATTTCTATCTATGGGATCATTTGTGGTTTTAAATTTATTAAAAAACTTATTTCTTAAATTTTTTAACTTCTCTAAGTCTTTTGTATGTCAAGGTATTTTATATACTCTTGGCTTTATCAAAGGCACAATTTCTCTACAAATATTGTTGATTTCAACACAAAAATATTAAAAGAAACGGCAGTATCATTGTTTACAAATTTACTACCCCAATCAACGCTCTCTAATAGAATTAAGTGCATCAAAATTACAAGCATTAAAGTTAAAATTTAGCGCATTAATCATCTTAGGCAATTTTAAATACTCATAGAACTCGATATGATGCACGAGCGGGACATGATGCATATCCAGCGGGGAGATCGGAAACATGCTCTCTTCCAGCGTATATTTAATTGAATTACTTATGAAAATTAAGTCTAAAATGCGATTTAATTTATTAGAAAAATTATTAATTTGAACTAGATCAAAACAAAAAAAAACAATCAAACAAATATATTTCATGATTAGCTTTCACATTCGTTGGAAATAAATTTTTTTCATTCGCAATAAAAGACCAGGAGAGTGCATAGAGATTAAAATCGTCTAGAACATAAAAATGCGTATTAGTTTTATCTAAGTCCGATAAATTTAAAACATTATCCACATGAGAAAAATACAGTGAATCTGAGCTATTGGGAGGAATATAGGAAACACAAAAAAAAATCTGTTCCTTAGATCCAAAAATAGAAACACATTGCTGATTGAGTAAGGTAACTGAATTATTAAGTTTATATACAAATGAGCGTACCGTGCGTTTTACAGCAATAAGCACTCCTCCTCTTTGGCATCCAGTTATGACAGCATCTCTATCCTTACGGTAGACATGATAAAGGGACGGGTCGAAAAATTCACCATCACCAAAATTATTATTGAGCCATGTTTCTACAAGTATTATAACATCATAATCCATTTGTGATGTAGCCAGTAAGATAGCAGTAGATTTTGTCCTAAGACCAGAAATGTTTTGGTAGTAGACCTTAAGCGACTGCAATTGAGTTTAATTGGTGACTATTTCAGAGTCTGTTGGACTTTTTTCTCGACACACCTATCCCCTATCTGCCAACCTTTTGGGGTCCCCCTACAAAAACACAAAAAATCTCGAAAAACAATTCATAGCTTTCCCGGGGTGACCACCCTAATGATCACTCAGCTGACGGTCTTACCCCCATTATAAGAATAGCTGATTATGTTTTTTATCATTCTAGTTATATAATGAACTTAATGTATAAATTTCATTTAATTTGAAATGACCTTAAATTTTTTTTTTTTTGTTACGTTTATGTAAGTAGCTGACTATTATTTTTATTATTATGATCATCTTAACCTTAATTGTGCAAATTTTCAAGTAGATTGAAATTGATTTTGGATATTCTTTTTTTACATGATGCGCATTTTCTCACAACCAGCTCCACCACTAGTCTGGCGACAGACGCTTGTTTCGATTATTAGCCACATCAAAACTATTAATTAAAAATAAAATTAAGCGGGAGGAAATCGCCACCTGAAATGCAACGCTACCTCCCGTACTAAACTTATGATTGTGAGCACAAGGGCATTTTCTGATCTAAGAGATACAATTTCATTAAAAAGAGTTTGAAGCGTTATTTGTTGTTTATTGTCATTAGGAGATATTTTTTCATATCGTTGTTGGGCAGAAACCGGTTTAGGCTCTTGTTGTTGTTGAGCTTGAGATTTTGTTACATTACACGGCACTTGTTGTTTAGATTGAGTGTCTTTAGCTATTGACAGCTTTCTGGGCTAAATTAGCTGCTGGCGGGGGTGAACGTAGGGAGTTTCGCCGCGCGGCCGAACAGAACTTGCAAACGAATGGACCGCCTGAGTTTTGAATGAACTCAAGATCGGCTTGCAATACATTGACACATATAAATTGAAAGAGTTCATTGCACTTCGCGCACTGCACCTTGGCTTGTCGACGATCAACCATTTGGGTACAAACGCAAGACATTATTATAAATTTTTATTTTATTATTTTTTTGACAACTGCACAAAATGAAAAATCACATTTAGTGTCCAAGCAACCGATTACATGCGAAACGATATCACGTCACTCTCGCACTCAAATTCTAGTATGTAAAACAAATACTAAATGATAGCTGCTAATAAACACGTCAGCTCTCGATGAAGACTAGACTAGAATAAATTAGACTAGAGTGTTCGTCTATATGTCGTGAAAAGAAAATCTTACATGAACGGGACTATGCCCATTTTCTTTGAGGAAATTTGTCTAGACGTGTAATGCTGTAGATACACTTACACATCGTAAAAGAACAAACTATTTTTTTTTGAACCGCTGTAATGTGTGCATATTTTTTTATACGGCTGAACAAATTGATACTTTGGCAAAAAATTTAGCTTTTTTTGACAAAATTGAAAGTGGCGGTTTTTGTTTTTTTTTCTCTTCAATTTTGTTCTTCATATATTTTCGAGTAAATGAGCAAACCCCGTTTTTCAGACTCTTTAAACGGCTACCACAGAAAACTCCTATCAGATAGAGATGTAATTTTTTCGAACTTTACTTCCTGGCACCGAGTCAAACATTCTAATTTTTTTTTATGCTATTAAATTTTTTTCGATATAGTTCCCTCTATCCATTGAATATGGGATGGTAATCGAAGGTCACTCGCAACATACCTTCAACACCAGCTGCTTGATAAAGTTTATCCTGTATGAGTACATCTTCTGAGTTTCGTTTTTTGAAATTTCTTTCAAATAATTCAAAAAGCATAAGCCATATCCGATTTTGATCTGAGGTAAACTGAAATAAAAATTTTAAGCTTAAATAGTTATTCATGTATAAGCCAAACAAATCTAAATATTTTTATGCTATTTTTATTTCAAAAGATTGAATTTTAGCTGTTCCGGATTTCATTAGTTCATAACACAACTAATGCTTACTCGCCAAAAGTTAACTTAAGCCTTTTGCTCCGGCTTTCGAATAGCAGTCGTAGGTTGCCAATTATGTATGTATTATATTATACGCATATGTATGTATTATATTATGGGCGGGGGCAGAATATTGCTACATTGCACTTTAGGTCAAATTGCACATTTTTCTGGCCAAAACTCAATTTATACAAGTGTTGCTTTTTAATTTTGTTGTTGTAGTGTACCGGAAAATACTTCAAAACAAATAAAAATGCATTTTGTTTTTGGAAAAACTAATTTACCGCTTTTCAGCGATGTGTCAAAGTTGGCGCATTTGCATTCTACTGAGATAACGCAAACAAGTGGTGATTTTCACTCTTTTTTCAACTATTGAGAAGTAATTTAAATAATTTGTTTTTATTCTAAATTAAAAAATGGATAAAATGGATGATGGTATGTATAATGCAATTTAGTTAAAAAATTTAAATATATTTTAGTTTTTTGTGGAAAAATCTAGAATTCAAAGGAGACCCCTGATTTTTAAAATTTTCTTTATATATGAACTTTGTCTAAGCTTTTAAAATTTTGTTGGGATTTGTTAGTCTTCAGGAACACGAAATTAGTTAGATGTTGCTATTATAATTGTCATGTCATTTAGAAATTTGGAGTTGCAATTTTTTTGCGTTTTTTTAATGAATTTTTTTGTCGGGTAACTTATTCTTCCGTAATTCCGATTTATTCAAAGTCTTTTTGCAAAAAGAAGAGGCAGTTTTAAATTGCTTATTGAAAATACTCAGGATGCTACTAGTCCAAGTTATTTGCGGCAGGGTGCGCATAATTTTTTAGAGTTTACGAAAAATGGGTAAAAAGACAGACGAAGTTGCTTGTTTTCCAACAGCAAAATATTAATTGGCTTTGAAGCGAAATATTTTTAAAAAAGCAAAAACCTGACACAAAATTCTCATTCATTCGAAGGATATTATATAGGATTTAGGTTAGGTTAGGTTAGAAAGGACTGCAGTCAGTTACGAAAACGACTCTTTTAGACCAAATGTGATCCATTGTGAACCCACAGTGTGTCTTATTATACCCTTTCGTTGAACCAACCAGATTTCGCAATAAAACCAAATATCTGACTTATACTAACATGTCTAAAGTCATCCAGGTCATCAAATAAAAACGAACCAAGTGTTTTTTGGCATTTTCTAGCAAGTGCGGGGCAGGAGCAGAGAAAATGTTTAAGGTTTTCGTCTTCTTCCACATCTCCACAACTTCTACAAGAGTCAAAAGACCTAAAACCTAATCTCTCCGCACGTCTGGCGATGAGGCAGTGACCAGTTATGACTGCAACAACTAACAAGACAATATGTCTAGTACAGGAAATCAGCTCTGACGAACGCTTAGCGTCCCATTTCGGCCAGATCTGCCTAGTTATATTGAGAGTTGACCATTGAGTCCATCTTTTGTTAGCATTTTTTACCATTTCTTCTGTAAGCAGTAACTTGCAAGTAGCAAGTGGGATGCCAACATCTTCCTTGTCCTGAGGAATATGTGCCTATGCCCTGGCACCCAGATGAGGTGAATGTTAAAATGCTGAGCCATTTCATTTAGAGACGAGCGGCATTGTTGGGCCACTAGTGAGTTAAGGAAGACTGATTCTAGAGATTTGATAGCAGCCTGACTATCTGAATAAATGTTTATATCTTTTTTGGATACAAAATTCATCCACAGGCAGGATGCTACCTCTTCCATCGCTATAACCTCTGCCTGAAAAATGCTACAATGGTCTGGTAACCTCGCAGCAATTCTTAACTTCAGTTCCTTAGAATAAATACCATAACCCACCAAGTTATTTAGCTTGGAGCCATCTGTGTAAAATATAATATGGCCCCTTCTCCCCGGATGGAATGTGAGTTACATAATCCCTATTGAATGAGATTACTGGAACAATATAGTCGAAATTAGAAGGTACAAAAATCAAGCCATGAAGGATAGTTGAGTGTTCTGTTCTACCCTCGGACCAGCAAGCAGTTTCCCTAAGTCTATTGGCAGCACAAGCACAAGCTTTTACCCAGCTGGTCAAAAGGAACGAGATGAAAGAGGACCTCCAAGGCGTCAGACGGTGTAGTCCGCAAGGCACCACTGATACACAAGGAAGCTGCCATTAGAACCCTTTGCAATTGTTTGTTTATAATAGGTAACCTTGTCTAAGACAGGCCACCACACCACAATGCCATATAACAGAATCGGTCGAATGACCGCTGTGTAGAGCCAGTGAGTAATGCGGGGTGATAGCCCCAATCTTCCAAATACCGCTTTTTTACAAGAGTATAGCGCTACAGTTGCTTTCCAAACTCTATCTTCAACATTTACTTTCCAACTTAATTTCCTATCCAATGCCAGACCAAGATACCTTGCACTACATTTAAACGCAAGTCTAGTGCCATTTAGCGAAGGTGGTTCTAAAACTGGAAGTTTGTAATTCTTAGTAAAGAGTACTAGTTCGGTTTTGTTCCGATTTACTCCTAAACAAGCCTCATCTGTCCATGAAACGAGTATGTTTAAGGTATCCTGAAGAATTTCACACAATGTGTTTGGGAATTTGCCACATGCAATTAATGCTACATCATACGCATAGGCAACAGCTCTACATCCATGCCCTTTTAGTGACATAAGAATTTTATTTACTACCAGATTCCACAGTAGAGGAGATAGTACCCCCACCTGCGGCGTTCCTCTGCAAACGAACCTGTTTGCCTTGGATTTACCAAGATTTGAGGTGACGCTTCTGTTTGTTAGTAGCTTTTTAATCAGCTCAACTAAGGAACTATTAATGTCCAGTTTCTGCAGTTCTAATATAATCATACCTGGGTTAACATTGTTAAAAGCTCCTCAAATATCTAGGAACGCCATCAGGGCGAATTCTTTATGTGCAAAGGATTTCTCAATACTACCCACTACTTAGTATGTGGATTGCAGTTTCTATAGATCTGTCTTTCGTGTAGGCATGTTGAGAATTAGACAGCAGTTCGGGTTTAATACTATTTCGAATATAGATGAGGCGTCCAGTTGCAAAACCGGCCAAGTGCAAAAAAAGAAAATTTTGAGATATTCTCATATATCAAAATATGGATCATGCTTTATGGTTCTACTATGTTTTTAGATTAAAAAAAAAATTTTTGACAGATATATAAAAATTTTAAAATTTATTTTGATGATTTGGTTTCAAATCCGGCCAAGTGCAGTACCTTGGTTTCAAAACCGGCCAAGTGCATGAACTTGGTTTCAAAACCGGCCAAGTACATGAACTTGGTTTCAAAACCGGCCAAGTACATGATAAAATTTTTTTTGTTCAATTTAGCTGAAATTTTGTCACAATTGGAATTCTTTCGCAATTAAGTTGTGCACCTATATATGGGTATTTCCACAGAATGATTTGCGGAATTTGTTGCTGTAAGGAAACTTTCCTTGTTCTTTGAAGTATCCCGGAGGTATTCACTCCATAAGTGACAACTCATCAAGGCGGTTCACCCCGAGTCACTTTGGGACACTTGGAGTCACCAATGTGAGTGAAAATTGTAATTTAGTGGTTTGCGTGCGATTTTTAAAGAATTCCACTATAACACCACGTTTGTACAAGAAATTACCGCAAAAAAGTTACGTTTTGCGGTGCGTGCGATTTTTGAATTTTAGTGGATTTGTTTAAAATTAAGTATATCGTCGTCCTCTGAAGACAGGAAGCAATGTAACGAAATCAGCAAAAATAAAAATAGAATCGCACGCACCGCAAAACGTAGTTATGTGCGATAAGCTCTCGTTCCAACGTGGCCTATAGGTGTGATAGACCAATTCTACAAAAATCGCACGCAAACTACAAAATCGCAATTTTCACTCACCTCGGTGACTCCTACAATATTTCTCACGTTTACATATTATTTCAATTGATTTGTATTGTATTGTTTATTTAAATTTAGCACTTACAAGAATGAACTTATAATTAAGCACTAATTACAAAGTGATGTATGTGTACAAAGTAACATTAAAATATAATTAATAAAAATCTAAAAATATTAGTTAATAAAATAGAACAAAAGAATAAAACTAAACAGACATGAAAAATCGAGCAGGAATATGTGCGACCTAATCGTTCATAAATGGATGGAAACCAAAACATAAGAGAATTTGTCTGCAGTCCAGCTGCAATGGTAGAAACATAGGTTATGTTTGCTACAAACATTATTTAAATTAATGCGATGAGATCACACTTACATGAAAAACGATTAAAAATTATTAATAAATTAAATTAAATTACAATGAAATTACATTATGCTCATAAATTTCGAAACCAAACATAAAACGTCAAAATGCACAACTACTCTGAAGACAAGAATTTATATAGTTTAGATTTGAATTCTATTGTATTGCATATACGCTGGAAGTCGGGTGGAAGTGTGTTCCAAAGACGTATGGAATTAACAAAATACTGCCGTTCGGATGATAGACTGGCATACATCGGTTGAATTAAATTATTACCACGATTAGACTTTAAAAATTTCAGTTTTTTATATAAATATATAGGCTCCTTAGTAAAGATTATCTTATGCAGTGTTCCAAGCGCTTTGAAATTCAATAAACTATCAAAGATTAAGCCAAAAATTTTCTTGGCGTACTGCGATACGTGGTCACTACGTTTCAATCCAAAAACATAGCGAGCGATGTTATTGTATGCCACATTTAGTTTGCGTTTGCTTGCAGCATCACAGTATGCGAAAATTTCGGATCCGTACAGTAAGGTTGGTACGAGATAAGCTTTGGCCAGCAGCATTCTGATTTTAAGCGGAGTGAAATGTTGTGTAGCCCATAAGTTTCGTAACATTCCGCAAATTTTTCCTACCGTAATATTGACATGATTTGTCCAATTCAACGTGCTGTTGAACGTAATACCAAGATTTTTGGCCGAGTTTACAACTTCAATATATAAGCCATTAAGAATAATATTAGGTATTGTTGGGATATTATTAAATTTTTTGCAGATGATTAAACATTTAGATTTATTTGGATTGAGGCAAAGACCATTTGCTGTTGCCCAATCGTTGATTCTTTTTAAATCTACATTCAAATTGGCGATACAGTTTTCAAGGTCGTTCTTGGGACAGGAAACGTAAAGTTGTACATCGTCTGCATACATATGAATGCTACAGTTTTGTAAAACACTGTAATATAAGCTGAGAACAGAAGTGGTCCCAGTATAGAACCCTGCGGAACTCCGCGGGCAACAGGCAAAAAATTTGAAATAGCACAACCAATATTAACGGCTTGTGATCTATCAGTTAGATACGAGTATGTCAAACGAGTGGCGTTAAGCGAAAAATTGAACATTTTTGACAGTTTAGTACAAAGGATTTTGTGATCGACTGTGTCGAATGCTTTTGAATGGTCTAACAGAACCAAAAAAGTAATTTCGTTGCGATCAAAAATATTTCGGATTTCATCAGTAACGTCTAATAACGCTGACACGTAACTACGTTTTGGCCTAAACCCCAATTGTCTGTCAGTAAGCAAGGCATTTTCCAGTAAAAATGTGTTTATTTGTTTGTACATCAGGGTTTCAAAAACCTTTGACAAAAATGGCAAAATAGCAAGTGGGCGATAGTCGTTACCTGCTTTGGGGATAGGAATAATTTTAGCTTTTTTCCAGAAAGTGGGATATTCTGATTTTGTTAAAATTGTATTAAAAATAAATGTGATGAAAGGAAGCAATACAGGAAGCAAAACCTTGATGAATTTGGGATGGATTTCATCGAAACCGACCGCATTAGATTTGATTCCTAAAAAACATCGTAGAACTTCAGAGGGGTCTACGCATCTGAAACTGAAAGCATTGTTCAAGATTAATGTACTAGAGGAGTTCGTGTAAATGTTTCCATTGGCTGTTGGCATAGGAATATCAACGAATTTTTTGTTTAATGCTTCAATATCTGCGTTTGCACTTTGCAAAGCGGTGGAAGCTTTTTTCCCTTCCCCAATTTGCCGAATGATCCTCCAATTCTGTTTGCTATCAAGAGCAGAGCTAAATTTGTTTTCATAGTGTGACATTTTTGCAGCCTTCACAACCCTGACTACATCTTTTCTGCATTCTTGAAAAACACTGTAAAGTTCCGGCGTTTTAAAAAGCTTCCATCGATTGTAAGCCATATCACGTTTTGCAATGAGAGCTTTTAAATTGAGCGAAAACCAGGGTGGTTGATTAGATTTGATAATTTTGGTCTTAAGGGGAACGTATTTATTGAATAAGACATTCACATTTTTTTGGAAAAAAGACAACTGATCATTTACAGACAGCATATGGAAAATTTTAGTCCAGTCAACGCTATGGAACTCAATTTGAAGGGAGCAGTAATCAATGTTTTTGAAGTCGCGTTATTTTATTATTTGCTCTGATATTTTCAGCTGAAAATCGTAGGTAAGAAAAATCAAGTCATGCTTAGAGAAAACACAGGCAGATAATTGATCATAGAGTAAGACTTTTTTAATATCACCATCGAAAAACAGGTCTAATAACGTATTTCGATTATTTGTAAAATGAGAAGGTGTAGTATAATTTACAGACGTAAGACCTAGAGCGCACATGTCCTCATTTAAATGACTCTCAACCAGCAAGTTGCTGTTAAAGTCACCGGATATGATTATATCAGTATAAGAGTTTGCAAATAATTAAATTTTTTGTACCAAGTCAGTGGTAATAATATTACGATTCGGCCTGTGAACATTGCCAACAAGCAGTTTTTTGGAATCACTTATCAAATAAATAAAAATGTATTCAATTTTATCATTTGCGTTAGATTTACTTTTCAAATTGCATGTAATGCCCTCCCTAACAAAAATTGCAACACCACCAGCATGAGATTCACGATCAGCGCGAAAAATTTTGTAGCCATTAACATCAAAGACGCTATCTTGAACTTCAGGCAGAAACCAAGTTTCAGAAACGCAAATTACGTCGATTACTGAGTTAACAAAGAGGTAACGAAACTCATCAATTTTTTTGTGTAGGCTCTGCGCGTTTATATGACAAACCTTCAATCCATCCTTTTGCTTGCTTAAAATTCGAAGCATAGCATAAATATTGTCTTTGGAACCACATCGACTTTTATCTAACATATTGATTTTTTTAAAAATTCAAATTTGTGAAAATGCGTATTTGCAACACAAAGATTGGTATAATATTGCACATAAGTTGAAATTTTAGTATGGTTTCTCAAAAAAATTAATGTAAATGAGTAAAAAGATTGTTTGTAATAAAATTGGATTAAAAATAATAACAAATAAAACCTATTTAATAAAATTTTAAATGGTGGCAGCGTCACGGAAGACATCGTTATGCTCATCAACATGAGACTCACGAAAAAGACTGGGCTGTTCAGTTTGCAGTTGTTGTTGGACGAACTGATCCAGCTGTTCAGTAGTTTCAATGCGTACAGCCGCGTCGCCACTTTTCTTTTTAACATGAACAAGCCCACGAAGCCCATAAAAGCTGCGAAAAATGATTTTTGCTTTTTTAAACGGAGAGCAGTTTGAAATATTTTAAAATTTGTTGCCGTGAGGCTTTCATTTACATAAAATGGCACATTTGAATTAAAGCCGAGGAGATTTAAGCGCAAGAAATCGTTTTTAGTACGTTTAAAACCGGCAATCGATTTCATAAAATAGTTTTTATCTCCCGGTGATGCAAGTTTGACCAAAATCGGAGCATCAGGCTTATCGTTTTTTATATTCTTAAGTCGAAAAATATTTTTTATTGTTAGCGGAGAAATACTTATAGTACGGCAAAAACTACTAAAGAGTTCGTGAAGGTTTTCATTGTCGACGTATGGAACTCCATTTATCCGAAGATCACAAGCTACAGCAGAGTTCTCATGTCGAGCGATCTGCGTTTTTAGATAGTTAATATCCGCTTTTAAGCCATTTATTTCGCACACCACTGGCTCCAAGCTATCAACTCTTGTTGTCAAATATTCACGTTTAAATGCTTGAAACTCAGCTAATTCAGTTTCAATAGACTGAACTTTTCCTGTAATTTCAGCACATCTATTATTTATCGAGTCCAATTCGGTTTCAAATTTCACTGTGAGATTTTTTTCTAGAACAGAAAGCTCCATAGATAGCTTGTTGAATAGTCCTTCAACGTGTGATTGCAATCTCACCTCCATTATTTTCATTTGTGAGAGAATAGTGCTAGACAGATCATCATCACTTTGCAGGACGGGAGCCTTTTCAGCATCAGAAAAAAGTCTATGTCGACGTTGCAGGGTATCTCTAAGCTTTATGGCTGCTGGCGAAGACATTATTAAGTTTCTTACTTGCGCAAGCTTTGTGCGGTATGTGTGCTTAGGGCTTAAGACACAAGACACGATAAAAACAAATAAACACAGCTGTCGGTGGTAAAGCTGTTGGCAACGCGAAAATTCTGCAAGTTTTTTGTTTGACAGATGGCTTTGTTTAACTTTTTTTCTTAATTTTGTAAAGTAATTTATTTATCGCTTTTAAGCCACTTTACTGTGATTAAATAATCATAAAACCAGTGAGGTCCGGTCAAAGTAGTTATATTCAAAGTGTTTGTAGTGCTCAGCGCCAAGTAATATTTGTATTATCAAGTGCAAAGTTCGGTGCAAAAATAAAAATCAGTGCAACAACGATCTCCAAGCGGCAATGAGAATGTGGGGCGTTCGCAGTAAGTAATCGCAGTTCCTAAATGTAGCTGGATCTATTTCCCGGTCAAGTTATATGGTATTCAAAGTGAAGAATTAAAGTAATTCGTTGAATCGGCAAATGTTCGTTGCGTTAAAATTTGTTGTTGTGTAGACGTCAACAGTAAAAACGGCGGCAAACACAATCTTCATTTATGGTTTGCAAATGCAGTACGACTCACCCAATTTCAAAGTTGAATCAGTACAGAAATCCCACTCGATACTGAAGTATTTTTTGCTTCTCTGCTACAGGAAGTTTTTATGAATAAATTATGCTGCTTTTTACAAGGAATAGATGATTAAATCTTTTAAAATAATGTTTTATTTCATTTGTATTCAAAATCAGTCAAGTTCAAGGCCTTGAAATCAAAACCGGCCAAGTGAAGTACTTTGGTATCAAAACCGGCCAAGTGCAGTACCTTGGTATCAAAACCGGCCAAGTGCATTTTTTTCTCAAAAACATCGGCAGATGAAACTAGAAAAGTCTGATCTGACGTGTTTTGAGTAAGAAATTTTATAAGCTATTATGTGGGAAATACTTTTTAATTTTTCAATGAACATTGATGAAGATAAATGTTTTTCATTGTTTTTTCAAAAGTAAGAAAAAGGCACTTGGCCGGTTTTGCAACTGAGCGCCTCAGATTTCTATGAGTTTTCCCAAGGTTTTAAAAGAAAGGAGAAAAGACTTATATTCCTAAAATCCTTTGGATTTATGTGAGAGCTTCTGCCAGCCCTTGGAATGAAGATGACTTTGGCCTTTGAAAATAGCTACCAACCATGGAATGGTTAAACGCTCAGATCGTTGCAGTTCAACTGGTGTTACACCATCAGGTCCTGAGGATTTGTATGGTTTGAAGCTACTTATCGCCCATCGAATTTTGGTTTCCGGAACAATGTCTCCATTGAAGACTTATTTGAAGACGTCTGGGTTTGAACATTTAAGTCCTGTGGTTCATGCAAGGAGTTACCAGGGAAGTGTGTGTCTAGTAAGAGGTCTAAGGCCTCCTTGCTAGAGGTTGTCCAGGAGCCGTCAGGCTTTTTAAGAGACCTAGCGTAGTGGGCGAGGTAGATAGAATCTTCCTCAGTCTAGATGCTTTTGAACTATGTTTCCACAGAAGTTACGCCACGAGTTACGTTTTGCCTTTCTCAACGCACTCTTGTATATTTTAAGACTAGATTTATATTCGTTCCAGTCATTTTCTAAACCTGGTTTTTTGGTTTTGTTAAATAAAGTCCTGCTGCTGCGTCTGCACAGAAAAAAAAAAGATTCTATGATATTAAACAATTTCGTGTCCGATTCAATGAATTTTTTGTATGATTTTCAGTCATAGAAACAGTTTCTCTGATATAACAAAAAATTATTTGAGGCGCTCAGTTTCAAAACCGGCCAAGTGCAAAAAAATAAAATTTTGAGATACTCTCATATATCAAAATCTAGATCATGTTTTATCGTTCTACTATGTTTTTAGATTAAAAAAAAAATTTTTGACAGATATATAAAACTTTTTAAATTTATTTTGATGATTTGGTTTCAAAACCGGCTAAGTGAAGTACTTTTGTATCAAAACCGGCCAAGTGCAGTACCTTGGTATCAAAACCGGCCAAGTGCAGTACCTTGGTATCAAAACCGGCCAAGTGCATTTTTTTCAAACAAATCTTGTTGAATTTTGTTTCAAAACCGGCCAAGTGCAGGTTCCGTGGATCAAAACCGGCCAAGTGCAAAATTGTTTAATTTTTCAATGAACATAGATGAAGATAAACGTTTTTCGTTGTTTTTTCAAAAGTAAGAAAAACGCACTTGGCCGGTTTTGAAACTCAGCGCCTCATTTGTTGTTTTTCATCCTACAGCTTTTGTTGAATCTTAAAATAAATTAGTTGATTTCAAAAAAGCATTTGTTAACATTCCTACAGTTTTTGTTGAAACTTAAAATAGATTCGCTGGTTTCAAAAAAACATTTGTTAATTTTCTTAAAGTTTTTGTTGAAACTTAGAATAAATTCGTTGGTTTCAAAAAAGTATTTTTCTTTTTTGATTTTTTCCTTTCCATCTATTTCTCGAATGCTGTTGTTGGTACTTATTGTTAATCTATTAATGTAATACGTTTTTAAAACTTCAAAGGAGAACTTAAATTCACCCGATCACCGAATCGAACTTGTGTTCTGCGCCATGCTACTGTTCAAAGATGCTCATCTTACCCAACTCAGCTACCGACATCATTTTTAAGACACTAAAATGATGTCGTTAAACTGCGCATGTAACAACCATTGTCTAATCAGGGAAGCTCCTGGTTCAAACCCCGGCGACGACATAATTTTTTTTTAATTTTTTACTTTAAAAGTATTTAAAAAACAAAAAACGACTTCGACACGGATCCGACAAAACGGATTTCTCTTTTTCGGGAGGAATTTCCTACGAAAACGAATTCGAAAAGGATCCGATCGCATCCGTTTTATTCACAAAAACACCAATCCGAAACGGATCCGAATATGAAGTCCGTTCCGAGTTCGAAACGAATCCGTTTTAGTTAAGAAAAACGGTCCGGCTCGCATACGTTTTATTTAAAAAACGAGTCCATAACGGATCCGTTTTAGTTTAAAAAAGTCCGTAACGGATCCATTTATAAAGTCCGTTCCGGGTCCGTAACGGATCCGCATCCGTTTTTGTGCACATTGAGCGTATACAAGAAAATTAGCTCTGCTAATTAAATTCGCCGTTTCAATTTTGAATCATTTATTTATTTTTTGTTTGTATAGCAGAATGCCAATGACTGCAGTAGAGCCTAGGTAGAAAGAAAAGAAATTGAACCCTTTAAATCAAATCAAATTTATATTATCGAGAAGTTCATACTATTGGACCTGAATATAATAACGAATTAATATATAAAAATATTTCATCGAGTTTTAACTTATTTTACGGACGATTTTGCTGAATAGAACGTTTCACATTATCGAGTTTACATTATTGAGCGCTTCCTTAACTGAATTTTTGGAAATTTAATTTATTTTCAAAAATAATTATGGTATGAAATTTTCACAAAAATTGTATTTTAGACATAGTGTTTGATTGATGCAACAAAATTTGTCACAGGGTATCCCTTTTCATTTTAGGGACTCCCAAAGTGGGTGGTCTTGCTCGTAAAAACCGTCCTGAAATTAAATTTTTGATACACCAATAAAACAATATTTTTGTAAAATATAAAATAAAAATCAGATTATTGAAAATTTTCTTTTTCAGAATAACTAAACTAAAATTTATAATATTTTATTTTTGTGGGGTAATTATTTCCAGAAGTTGGGGGTTGGATTGAATAAAGTTTATTGCGAGGAACTATTTACTTGACATTTATCTAAAATAAAATTTTCTCGTGAGCTATGACGTCCTAAACAGCTCATTAGAGTAAAAATATGATTTGAAAAATCTTATAATTATTGATAAAATTTAAACAAATATGATCTGATTAAAAATTCCCAAGTTTTAATTGATTTTACTAATTCTGTAACGAAGTTTTTTATTTGCACTATTAGTGAAACATTTAGGTGATTAAGCTAAAATATTTTGTTGTAAAGTCAGATAATTTGAATTTGAAAATCCAAAGAACAAAGGGTTTTGATTTTGCAAATTTTTTCTTTGATTCAAAGAAATGAATTGTTGAATTCCAGAAATTTATTCATAAAATTGCAATTCTTTGATTTTACCAATTCTGTTTTTTCTGTGTAAGGACTGAACCTCTGTTGACCACCATGGGGGTTTTTTCTTTCCTCTGCCGTGTACAGTTGGCGGTTCTACGTGGGTTGAGATAGGCAGATGTGCCGCAAATTTCCTGTTATATAAGCCCCAGTTTGTCCTTTTTAAATTCCGTTGAACAATATGATCTGGGGAGCTAACAGTGACAACGGATTCTATGTATCGATGATCTGAAGAAGAGTGCACAGTTGTGACTCTCCAATCAACGATGAAATCAAAAGCAAAGTCCGAAATAAGTGTCATGGCCAGGACTTCTTCCCTATTCTTTATTATAAAGCTTAGTTCACAACCTTTGTTACAGATAAGGAGTTTAGTATTTTAAATATATTCAAAAAGTGACTCACCTCGCTCATTTACATCTCTAATACCCCAGACAGTGTAGTGTGCATTTGCGTCACTGCCTATGACTAGTCTAGTTTTATTTACAAAGGCCTGCTCTACAGTAGCCTTTAACGATCTCGGTGGTAGGCCACCTGACATATCGTGAGCCATGTAGGACGAATCTAATCAGAACCATTCAGTTTCAATCTCCAGGCTCTTCATCCTTACGGTAACCCCTAAGCGTCACCTTGTTGAGACCGAACTTAATAACCCCCTTAGTTGCCGTCAGTGGTTCAATAGACTCTTTATTTATTAGGACCATAGCCTGCATGGATGGTTCGACTGGAGCTTCCAACTCACAACTGGAAGATTGGGATTGCACAGTCGGAGCATCCGCAGGACTGCGTCCTCTCTTGACGGGGTACTCCGTATCCAGACGCGAGCCCGAGGCCTGGTAGTAATTGCATCCCTCTCGACAGCTTCCAGTCTCGCGCCTGGGTAAACCTCGCCTAACCTACACACAGCTGCCTTGTAGAGCAGGGCAGACCGCTCATTCTCACAGGCAGGGCCGAATTAAGGCTATATGCCGCCCGTACGCCAATAAAATTTTGCCGCCCCCAAAATTAAAAAAAATATATAAGTAAATTTTTAGTAGTACAAACGGCTGACAACAAAAGCAACCTTAGGAATTTATTAGTTATATGCCATTCAAGCGAACCCGAAGTAACCTCAAGTAACCCCAGTAACCTCAGTAACCTTAAACTATTTTTTGAACTTTGACACTGCAAACGCAAGTAAGCGAAACCACCCAGCTCGTGCAATTTTTTGGTTTCTGAATATGCAATCCTAAGTAATCGAATCGACCCAACTCGTGCATTTTTTGATCTTTGAGAATGCAATCGCTCTTCGTCGCGTTGTTGTAGTAGTCAAAGCTTTATCTTCTCGCGGCTTGGCTTTTTCAGGGTCTGATGAGAATTTCGGCTCAACGCATAATGGTAATTATTTGACGGCGTTAGAGCTCATAGCAGAGTTTGATCCTCTGTTATCAGAGCACATAAAAAAGTTCGGAAATCAAGGACGCGGTTCTGTCTCGTACTTGTCATCCACAATATGCGACGAGTTCAGTTTATTAATGTCACAGCAACTGACCAAACAAATTGTCAGCAAAATTAAGGAGGCTAAATACTTTTCAATGACTGTAGATTCCACGTCGGATATTTCTCACGTAGATCAACTAACTTTTATTATTCGCTATGTTGATGGTCAGCCACAAGAACGCTTCACGAAATTTATCGCCAACTATGGCCACAAAGCCAAAGAGACTGCTACTGCTGTATTAGCAACACTAGAGGAGCTTGGTTTGAATTCAGAAGATTGCAGAGGTCAATCGCATGACAATGCAGCTAATATGTCTGGAGCATATACAGGACTGCAAGCACGTATTCGAGCTTTGAATCCTTAACTCAGTATGTACCATGTTCGGCACATTCCTTAAATTTAGTAGGAGTAAGTGCAGTAGAGTCCTGATCGGAGGCAGCGAGATTTTTTTTTAAGGATGCAACAGCTATATAATTTTTTTTCGGCCTCAACAAATAGATGGAAAATCCTCGAGAATTGTATAAAATCGGGAACTACTATAAAAAGCCTCTCAACTACCAGATGGTCTGCGCGCCGCGATGCATAATTCATTTAATTATTATGAGACTAGAAGTAAATATAAGAGCCAAATAAAATGTTATAAAATGGAAAATAATCGATCTCGAAAGCGTAAAGCACATTTTGGCGAGGGAAATTCTACGAAAGATTTTCAGTTTTCTGCATCAGAACATTTCCAAGTGAACGTTTATTATTCAATTTTAGATGTATTGATTCAGAATTTGAAAAAACGCAAAGTTGCTTATATAACAGATGAGTCTTGATGTGATTGCCAAAGAAGTCGATGAGCTTATAAAAATTTATCCTCAAAATTTAGATGACTCCTTCACAAATGAATGCGTGCACTTCGCATCTTACTTAAATTCAATAAAAATTGAAAAACCCACAGCTTTAGATTTATCAAAAATAATCTGAAAGAATAAATTTCAAAATATCTATCCAAATCTCCATACTGCGTTATAGCTTAAACAGAATTCCGGCGTACGACGTAAATACCGCCAGCGTAAAAGTTTTGCTGTGAAAATCGTATGGGAGAAGAGAGCACATCTTTCTTCTCTCTCTACTCTCTCAACGGCGACGGTAAAATTAAAGTCAGCCATCGCGGCATTTACGCCGGAGTTCTGTTTAAGCTATTATGCATGTATTTATACATGATGGTATCAAATTGTAGTGGAGAGCGGTCTTTTTCAGTTTTGAAGAGGGTAAAAAACTTCTTTCGTTCCACTCAACGCAACTAAACGCACTCGCTGAGCTGAATTTATTTAATTAAAAAATGATTTATTTAAATCACAAACGTTAGTATTTACACAGTACAATTGCTTATTTAATCTTTACATTCAAATTGTATACACAAACGTTTTACTTTATTACTTAAAATCCACTATATCACTTTAGTACTTAAATTCAAATGTTCAACTGTCTCTCTTAAGATCCACTGTGTTCAACTGTTCAATATCAACTGGGTGTCTGCTGCTCATATGACAGCCTTTTATACCAAAGTCACCACTTTCTCGAAATATCCACCACCATCCAGAATGCGATTTCCGGTACCTTCTAGATACTACACTGATCCATCCAAAAATGCGATTTCCGGTACCTTCTAGACACTACAGTGATGCTCAAACTTTATCGTTTATAGTACAGCAAACACACTCAATGCCGCTAGATGGTGTTATTTTTCTACGGTCGAAATGCCGCTAGATGGTGTTATTTTTCTACGGTCAGTGATGCTAGCTAGTACAGAAACCACTCGAAATTTTGATAATTTTATGGCATAAAGCAAATTTCGCTACACTGCCCTCCGCTTAAACTTGTTCGTCCCGAACAAGAGTCTCTCCATCTCTAGTATAAGGTCCCAGCCTTTCAATGTGGACTACTTTTAATTTACCTTTGTTGCCGGGGTATTTTTGGATTCGATAAACAACATCATTAATCCTTGTGACGATCCGGTAAGGTGAGTCTGTAATTTAGGAGACAAGCCTCGTTTTCATTGTGGGTTGTGTAGCAGCACTAATTGACCCCCATTGAACCCTTCAGTATTTGCTCGCAGGTCATATCGAGCTTTCATCTTGTCGCTAGCCAATTGAGTACGTCTCCTGATGAGCTCGTGTATATTTGCTAGTTTTTCTCTTTTCTGCGATGTGTAATCGTCAGCATTGGTCGTTTCTGGGACAGCGCTTACTCCGTACTTCAAATCTGCTGGAAGCCTTAAGTCCGCACCAAAAATTGTTTTGCTAAAGTGACTGTAGTGGTATCGTGTATTGACGAACGATAAGCCATCAGAAACATTGGTAGATGCTCATCCCAATCTTTTTGTCCTTTGTCAACAACCTTTTTCGGATGCTCCTCTAGAGTACGGTTGAACCTTTCGACCATGCAATCGGACTGAGGATGCAATGCTGTGGTACGTGTCTTCTGTATTCCAAGCATTTCACAAACCTCCTTTAAAAGTGCCAACTCAAAATTTCGACCTTGGTCGGAATGCAACTCAAGTGGAGTTCCATATCGGCAAATCCAATTTTTGATGAAAATATATGCCACTGTTTTTGCTTCTTGATTGGGAATGGGATATTACCAATTACCACAAGGATGTTTTTATTTCCTGCATTGCTAATTGGAAAAGGTCCCGCTATATTCATGGCTATCCTCTCAAAGGGAGCTCCAACGTTATACTGATGCATTTTTCCCCGAGTGCGGTGCCTTGGTCCTTTAGCAATTGCACATTGGTCACAACGGCGCATCCAGTCAGCAACTGTTTATTGGCATCCTACCCAATAAAACCGTTTCTTTATTTTCTCTGTGGTTTTTGTTACGCCCTGATGTCCACCACTCGATCCATTGTGATAATCCTTGATTATTCCCTTAAATTTTTCCTTTGAAATAACCAGCAGTTTTAAGCGAATTTTATCATCCTCGCTTTCCCAGATTCGGTAGAGGCAACCATCATGCAACTCCAAACTTTGCCATTGCGCCCAGTTTGCTTTGCAGATTTGGCTTTCACTTGATATTTCTTGCCATGCCGGTTTCCTACCCAGCTCCATATACTTAATTATAGTTGCCAAATCTGTATCACTGTGCACAGGCGCACACCAATTGTTCCAGCTTTACTTTCCATTCGTGAACAATGACCGCATTCCATTTTACATGGACGAAGGGAAAGTGCGTCCGCATTTCCATTCTGGCTTCCTTTGCTATGTTCTATGGTGAAATCATACCTCTGCAAACGCTCTATCCACCGTGCAATTTGACCTTTAGGATCCTTGAATTGAAGTAGCCAAATTAATGCCGAATGGTCTATCCTCAGGAGAAAGTGCTGTCCATATAAGTACTTATGGAAGTGTTTCACGCATTCTATTACTGCCAGCAACTCTCTCCGAGTTACACAATAATTCCTCTCAGGTTTCGACAGAATTTTGCTGAAATATGCGACCACTTTTTCTTGTCCATTGATGACTTGGGACAAAGCTCCTCCAATACCATGGCCACTCGCATCGGTGTCCAATAAAAATTTTTCGCCGGGTATTGGGTACGCGAGTATTGGCGCTGTAGACAATAATTCTTTCAGCTTTTGGACTGCAGTTTCTTGTACACCACTCCATTCGAATTTCCGATTTTTCAGTGTCAGCTCATGTAGACTGCCTGCGATATTTGCGAAACCAGGAACAAAACGTCTGTAGTAAGTGCATAGGCCCAGAAAACTTCGCAACTCGTGAAGATTAGATGGTCGTGGCAAATTTTTCACAGCTTTTATTTTATCCTCATCTGTGTGTATTCCTTCTGACATAACCTTGTGCCCCAGATATTTGACTTCACGCTGGAAAAGTGAACAAATTTTCGCACTTAATTTTAGTCCAGCTGCCTCCAAACGCTCAAACACTTTCTCCAGCTTTTTCAAGTGGTCATCAAAATCTTTTCCCATAATGATTATGTCATCGAGATACACTAAACAGGTCTTCCAATGTAGTCCTTTGAGCACTCGTTGCATTAACCGCTCAAACGTAGCTGGAGCGTTACAAAGACCAAACGGCATGACGTTAAACTGCCATAGACCATTCCCAATACTGAAAGCAGTTTTCTCTTTGTCTTTTTCATCTATTTCCACCTGCCAATATCCACTTTGTAAGTCCAGGGTGGAAAACCATGTTGCTCCAGATAACGTATCCAGTGTATCATCGATTCTGGGTGACGGGTAGCTGTCTTTTTTGGTGAAGTCATTCAATTTCCTGTAATCCACACAGAATCGCATACTTCCGTCCTTTTTCTTGACAAGCACGACCGGTGAACTCCACGGACTTTCTGATGGTGCAATGACATTTTCTCGCGCCATATCCTCTATAAGGCCCGTTACTTCCTCTCTCTTAGCGACTGCTAGTCGCCTTGGAGGTTGACGAATTAGCTGAAAGTTACCTGTATCAATGCGATGTTTGACAACTGATGTTCGGCCATTATTTTCTCCTTTGAACGCAAATATCCGCCAATGCTTTGCAGAAACCTTTTTGCTTTATTTTGATACTGAGCAGACAACTACTTCGTCCATTCTTTCGTCCATATTTCCAAGGCCAATGATTTTGTTAAAGTTGTACCTTTTGTGTCCTGGTGATCATTTTCACAATTTATAACAGCCGTATCTTTCTCACATTGCGCTATTAGTTCACCTTTTTGCATCCATTTCGGCTTGTTTGTTGGATTCAAAATTCGTACCGATATTTTGCTGTCCGCTTTTGTTTTTACTAGGGTCTTTACAAAAATCAGGTCTTTTTTTTAAATTTTTCTTATCTGCTTCCACTACCCACAGATGGCTTGTCCCACAGTCCTCACTTGTTGTAGCCCAAATAATTTCTTCGGTGTTGGGTTCAATTTGACAGCGCTCACTTATGTAGACTCTTGCAATTATTAATTTTTGTCCACAGCCAACGTCTAAAGGCAACTCTACATTGGCATATCTTAACGTCTTTTTCTTAAGATCCAAAGTGAACCCGTGTCGAATCATAAAGTCCACGCCAATGATAACCTCATCGGTGATGTTTGCAACAATAAAATCATGTTCCACAGTTTTGTTGCCGATAAGAATACTCGCTGTAACTTTTCCTGCTATTTGCTCAATTTCTCCTGTCGCTGTTCTCAATTGGATCCCATTTAATGGCATTAATCGTCGTCTATTAAATAAATCTGTCCTCACAATTGAGTGCGATGCGCCTGTATCCAAAGTTAGCTCACAAGGTCTTTCGTTGATTTTTCAATCGATGGTAAGGCTGTTGGAATTTTGGCAGAGCTTCGAAACTAAAACTTTGGGGCAATCATAAGTGCGAGTCAGCTCACGCCCCGCTGTACTGACTCTCTTTAGTTTAACGACTGTTGTTCGTTACCATTATCGCCATCGTTCACCCTATTTCCAATATTTCTTCTTGGTGAACGCGATGCGGAACGTTTACTACTTGATTTGCAGTTATAGCAATTTCCGCTGAAGCTACTGCTGGCGAACGACAAACTTTTTTCTCAGCCTCCACCTCCATCCGACGAGTTTTCAATGATGGGCGGCATGTCAACGCAATCGTCTCTTGAGTGAGAGCAACCGTGACTGTTTCATTAAATGTAGTCTTTGGGTTCCTCATTGTCTCGCGCTTTTTCTCTGAGTCACATATGCCGTCAATAAACGCCTCTATTTTGAATTTTTCTACGACACTTAACTCGTCAGGATAGGAAAGGTGTGCCAATCGTTCAATATCCGCAGCATACTCCTGCAAGGACTCACCAGATTTCTGTATACGACTTTTCAACTCCAGTCTGTGAATCTGCTTCATGTGGTCACTGCCATATTTTCGCTGTAAGGCATCCATCACCGCCTTGAAATTCGTTTGCTCCGCCACTGGAACTGTTTGCAATACTTCTGCAGCTGCGCCTTTTAATGCCACAATTAGAGCTGCTGCTGCGCTATCGTTATCCCAACCATGCCAGCCTGCCTCCTCACAGGAAGGAAACCCCTCCAGTACCTGGAAGAGGTTATTTGCTAAAGCAGCATCTACCCACTTCCACTGGCCGCGTGAAATTGCATCGTCCTCTGCCGCCTTGTCAAAAACTCTCCCCTTACTTTCTTTTACAACCTCACTAAAATACAGAGGTTTGCCGGTTGTCTTTTGCCGTTTGGCAACAGACATCTCGTCTTGAGACCTCTGCCTTTTAGGTAGCTTTTTTGTAGCAGTCTTTTCTACAAGACCTTCGGGCCCTATGTCGTTCCACTTAGCCTATCGAAGGGAGTCCCTATCCTCCCTGGACATGGAGCTGGGATCAGCAGCTTCTAAACGTCGCACAGTGGATGGATTTGTATGCAACGGCGGCCATAAATAGTAATAATTGCGCTACACTCTTGAAATTTGGTAAAGATGTTTCAAATGTAAAAATTTGTGAAAATGAGTAAAATCGGTCCACGGACACGCCTACCTCCCATACAAAGTTGGGATGGGGTTGAGACCTTTTTTCAAAATGGTTATCAATTCCCATTAATTTGGCAGTGCTGATTTCAAAAATGTTATTAATTTTGCGATATATTTTGTAGTTTTGAAGTTTTAAAAAAAAAAAAAGCAAAAAAGGTGACCATTAACAGTAGTAATAGCGCACCAAAAACTTATGAATATAAAAAAAATCGGTTCAAGGACACGCCTACCTCCCATACAAAATTGGGATGTGGTTGAGACCTTTTTTCAAAATGGGTATCAATTGCTTTCAACTTGGCAATGCTGATTTCGAAAAAAAATTACTAATTCTGCGATATCTTTTATAGTTTTCAAGTTATTAGAGAAAAATCAAAAAAGTTGGCCATTAACAGCAGTAATAGCGTTAGAGTCTTGAAATTTATATTTATATTTACAGGAAAATAAATATATAATAAGAATAATAAAAATAATAATAATAAAAATAAATACTGATAATAATAAAAATTTTCATAATCGGACTTAACCCCACATGTTGCATCTACCTTCACTACGTTATATTCAGGTACAAAAAGAGCGAACCCCAAGGGGGATAGATCAGTGAGAGCATTTTCGGTACATTTGTACTTTAATCGGTACATTTGCATCCTGAAAAATCGTTGTCAGTACATTCAACAAGTTTTCAGTACATTCGGTACATTTGGGGAATTTTCAGTACATTCGACAAATTTTTAGCACATTTTCAGTACATTTTCGGTAAATTTGGACAATTTATAATATTTACCTATTTTTTGGCTTTTTTAGTAAATGAAATTAACCGCAATGGGTAGATTTATAGTAATTACCTGCATATAATATAATTACCCTATTATATTAATTACGTTTTCTTTTTCTTTTTTTTAGTAAATAGAAAATAATTGCGCAATGTGTAGATTTTGCTATTAATTTAATGTGAAATATATCTAATTTTGCTAGGGTCTTTGAGATGGGAAAAGTGAGGACCTTTTTTTTCAACAATTTCGTGCATTTTAGGAAAATTAGTTGTTCAAGACAAAAAAGTACATTCGGGCTCTAAAAAGTACATTTGAAGTCTCGATTCAGTACATTTTTACAAAACCCAAATGCCATCACTGGGATAGATAGATAAAAAATAGCCCTTTTCAGTTCCCTTCTACTTAACCCATTTTCTGCCGCGCTGCATGAAAGTTCGAATTTATAATTAAAAGTGATATTTCTAGACTAATTAGGACCCAAAAAACTCGAATCCGTTGTCCAAAATGTTGTACCATTTTTGGTTTCGTCAGGTTAGACTGTTCGAAAAGTCGAACAATGGCGGTTGGGCACAATTCAGCTTATATGTTGAATAAGCATATTTTCTCTAGGTATTGTTCAAAGAAATATATAAATTTAATAAAAATAATAAGTATGTTTTTATTATTTATAAGAAATACATTTTATTGGATTTTGTTACAATTTTTTTTTTTTTCTCCCAGTTGCTGTGGGCTGCGAAGCAATTTTTCATGTGCAAATGTACTTGACACTTTTTGCACATTCGCTGTGTAGGCTTATGGCATACTTTGCAACGTCTGGCTTTCCTCTCGGGCTACACAATTATTACGTGATTTCCCGTAACACGGAGATATGGATAGCATTATCGTGAAGGTTAATGCCCCCCATGAAACTATTATAATTGCGAATAAAAGCCAATAAATAAATAAAAAAAAAAATTTTTTAACTTTGCCAACCCACGAAGTAAAGCAGAATTGTTTCTGAGTGAAAAATTTTCCAACAGATCACTTACAAACACAAATTTTGTTGTGAGCTGTGTTTCCACCAACCGCCATTGTTCGACTTTTCGAACAGTCACTTTTGCGAGTCCGCCTATGTTTCCTAGTAGAAACAAATCTTGTGTAAAGTCACTTTTTGACTATATTCGACCTTTATCTACAGAAAAAATTTACTTTTCGAAATGAATTATTTATAATTATATATCACTTAACTTAGGTCTGCCAATAAAATATTTTTCAACCATTAGCTGTAGCCCACCACGGAAAAGGGGCGTGGTCAATATATTTTTTTTCTGAAAGCCAATTTAATTTACTAAGTATAATACGCTGTATACAAAATAGCTTTTTTTATTCCTCGCCATAGGACAAAAATTCTGTGAAAATGAGCAAATTTGCTGTTCAAAAACTCGAACAGCGGCAGAAAATAGGTTAAAGGAACTTCTTTCAAAATTTAAGCAACTTATTTCACACTGTAAGCTATTACAATCAATAAAATTATTATAAAGTGTTGCAAAATGTGAAGAAATAAAAATATTGTAGCGAAATTTAGTTTATGCCAGAAAATTCTCGTAATAAAAATTAAACGATATAAGCTAGCATCACTGACCGTAGAAAAATACTTGCATCACTGACCGTAGAAAAATACGTGCATCACTGACCGTTGAAAAATACTTGCATCACTGACCGTAGAAAAATAACACCATCTAGCGACATTAAGCATGTTTTCTGTACTATAAATGATAAAGTGGTACGACATTATCAACGTCGATAATCGCTATCTAGAAGGCACTGGAAACGACATTCTGGATAATGGCGGATGGTACGACATTATCAACGTCAATAATCGCCATATAGAAAGTACCGGAAACGTCATTCTAGACAACGGCAGATGGTTCTAGAAAATTATGACTTTTGTATAAAAGGCTGTCATATGAGCAGCAGAGACACGGTTTATATTGAACAGTGGAACACAGTGGATCTTAAGTGAGAACATTTAAATTTAAGTGCTAAAGTGATATAATGGATTTTAAGTAATAAAGTATAACGTTTATGTATACAATTTGAATGTAAAGATTAAATAAACAATTGTACTGTGTAAAAACTAACATTTGTGATTTAAATAACCATTTTATAATTAAGTAAATTTTGCGTTTTTCGTGATTATTACACAATCCAGTGATCGAACTCAGAAAAGTGTAAGAGTTGGAAATTACTGTCAGAGGGACAGGAAATTTCGTAACAATTGGTGTCAGAAGTGGGATTGTGTAAAAAGAATTAACAAAAAAAATAAATAAAAAAAAAAATATAAAATGGTTAAGTTTGACGAACTAAAAGTGGATCAACTAAAGAAGGAGTTGCAGCAGCTGAATCTGCAATTTTCTGGCGGAAAGTTGGAGTTACAGAAATGCTTACGGCAGGCTCTTGAGGCTCAAGGGGTAGACCTGGAAGAGCATGAATTTTATAGTGATGTCTCAGAATCAACAGCGAAAATGAAGGAAGCTTCTGGAACGGCTGCAAGTGGTTAAGTTGTGGATATGTCGAAGTTCGAGAAAATGTTAATGGCGATGACGCAGGCAATGAGTCTGAATGCGCTACAGATGAATAACAATATCCAGACCGTTCGGGAAGAAATAAGTCAGAACGCGCTGCAAATCCAGGAGGTTCGGAAAGAAATTTACCAGAGTTTAAGTCAGAACGCGCTACAGATTGATCAGAAGTTTAGTCAGAACGCGACGCAGATCCACAAGGCTGTTCGAACGGAGGTTGCCAAAATGGTAAATGGCCTCGATGCAAAAGTGATTGAGTTACGAGACGACGTTGAATCATTTAAGGAAAAAACCTAAGATCAGTTTGAAAAGTTCAAAATAATCTTGAAAAAGTTCAAAATAATTTTGAAGACGTTAGTAAAAGGATTCAACAGTTGGAAATAAGCGAACCAACCACTCAAGTGATAAGAGAAATTAGCGCAGAGAGGCTTAAGGCACCCACGTACGATGGAATAACGCCATTTAGTGTTTTCAAGCTCCAGTTCGAAACAACATCTACTCATAATCGCTGGGATAACGATAGCGCAGCAGCAGCGCTAATTGTGGCATGAAGCAGATTCACAGACTGGAGTTGAAAAGTCGTATCCAGAAATCTGGAGAGTCCTTGCTTAAGTATGCTGCGGATATTGAACGATTGGCACACCTTTCCTATCTTGACGAGTTAAGTGTCGTAGCTGAAAAATTCAAAATAGAGGCGTTTATTGACGGCATACGTGACTCAGAGACAAAACGCGAGACAATGAGGAACCCGAAGACAACATTTTATGAAACAGTAACGGTTGCCCTCACTGATGAGGTGATTGCGTTGATATGCGACCATCATTGAAAACTCTTCGGATGGAGGTGGAGGCTGAGAACAAAAATTCGTCGTTCGCCAGCAGTAGCTTCAGCGGAAATGGCTATAACTGTGGCAAGCAGGGACACATGGCACGTGACTGCAAATCACGTCGTAAACGATCCGCATCACGTTTACCAAGAAGAAAATTTGAAAATAGGGTAGACGATGGTGAAAATGGTAGTGGACAGCAGTCGTTAAATCGAGTTAGTACAGCGGGGCGTGAGCTGACTTCCACTTATGATTGTCCCAAAGTCTTAGTTTCGAAGCTCTGCTGAAATTCCAACTGCCTTACCATCGGTGGAAAAATCAACAAAAGACCATGTGAGCTAACTTTGGATACAGGCGCATCGCACTCAATTGTGAGGACAGATTTATTTAATAGACAACGAGTAATGCCATTAAATGGGATCCAATTGAGAACAGCGACAGGCGAAATTGCGCATATAGTAGGAAAAGTTACAGCGAGTATTCTTATCGGCAACAAAACTGTGGAACATGATTTTATTGTTGCAAACATCACCGATGAGGTTATCATTGGCGTGGACTTCATGATTCGACACGGGTTCACTTTGGATCTAAAGAAAAAGAAGTTAAGGTATGCCAATGTAGAGTTGCCTATAGACATTTGCTGTGGACAAAAGTTAACAACTGCAGGAGTCTACACAAGTGAGCGCTGTCGAATTGAACCCAACGCTGAAGAAACAACTAGTGAAGACTATGGCATAGGCCATCTGTGGGTAGTGGAAGCAGATAAGAAAAATTTAAAGAAAGACCTGATTATTGAAAAGACCCCAGTAAAAACAAGAGCGGACAGCAAAAGACCGGTACGAATTTTGAATCCAACAAATGAGCCGAAATGGATGCAAAAAGGTGAACTAATAGCGCAATATGAGCAGGACACAAAAGATACAACTTTAACAAAATCATCGGCCTTATTGACGAAAGAATTGACGAAGGAGTTGTCAGCACAGAACAATGACAAAGCAAAAAGTTTTCGGCAAAAGAATTGGCGGGTATTTGCGTCCAAAGGAGAAAATAATGGCCAAACATCAGTTGTCAAGCATCACATTGATACAGGTAACTTTCAGTCAATTCGTCAACCTCCAAAGAGGCTAGCACGCGCGAAGAGAGAGGAAGTAACGAGAAAGAAGCGGCTAGAAAAGAATTGGAAAAGGAGGCGCAAGCTGTTGCAGAGAGACTCTTGCTCGGGACGAACAAGTTTAAGTGGAGGGCAGTGTAGCGAAATTTGGTTTATGCCAGAAAATTCTCGTAATAAAAATTAAACGATATTAGCTAGCATCACTGACCGTAGGAAAATACTTGCATCACTGACCGTTGAAAAATAATACCATCTAGCGACATTAAGCATGTTTTCTGTACCATAAATGATAAAGTGGTACGACATTATCAACGTCGATAATCGCTATCTAGAAGGCACTGGACACGACATTCTGAATAATGGCGGATGGTACGACATTATCAACGTCGATAATCGTCATATAGAAAGTACCGGAAACGTCATTCTAGACAACGGCAAATGGTTCTAGAAAATGATGACTTTAGTATAAAAGGCTGTCATATGAGCAGCAGAGAGACAGTTGATATTGAACAGTGGATCTTAAGTGAGAACATTTGAATTTAAGTACTAAAGTGATATAGTGGATTTTAAGTAATAAAGTATAACGTTTGTGTATACAATTTGAATGTAAAGATTAAATAAATAATTGTACTGTGTAAAAACTAACGTTTGTGATTTAAATAAACCATTTTATAATTAAATAAATATTGCATTTTTCTTGATTATTAAATAATCCAGTGATCGAACTCAGAAAAGTGTAAGAGATTGAAATTACTGTCAGAGGGACAGGAGATTTCGTAACAAAGTTACCAATTTCAAGATTGCCAATTTTTTCAATTATGACTTTTTCAGCCCTTATTTTCAAAAAATCAGCATAATTCACACATAGAATACAAAAGCTCAAGCAATGATTTTTTAAAAAGTATGATCCATGAGCTTTATGCCAATATACAATATTGTTATACTTCAATACAAATAAATTAAAAAGAGCATTTCAAAAAGGTCAGTATTTTTTGTTCCTTCTAAAACTACAAAAACTTGATAAAAAAAAATTGTGAAAAAAACAGCTGAATTTTGTCTTTTAGCTAACCATACTTTCTCACATTGCATAAAAAAAAATTCCGAAATCCGGAGATATACTTTTTTTTTCTGTCAAAGTTTGCATTTTTTTCCATTTAAATCATTTTTCAATATAATTTTTGAAAAATCCGTACAATTCATATAAAGGCGATAAAAGAAAATTAAATCAGTTGACTTTGTCTATTCGTTAGTGAAGGAAGTGTCTCTTTGTGTAGTTACTTTTATTTATTTATTTTGAGTGATTATTTTTGATAAATATTTTTTTTAACTAAGTGTCTACTGGTCTTATTGTGCATGTGTAACAATTTTGTGTTTTTTTAGTTTAAACAATTGTATTATTTAATTAATATTTTTCTATTAATTTCAAAGCACAGTAATATTTCTGTGCATTGCTACTGCTTAAGCGCGCCTAAACTTTTCTATTCCTCTTTGTGCTTTGTTTGTTTACAAACTCAATTTAACTAACATTGTATTTTGTTGTTGCTCTGTATTAGCGACTTTATTTTGTAAACATTAACACGTTGTTTTATCTGCTTGCTTTAATGTCTTTAGAAGGGACAGATGTATGGACGACTCGTCTCCTATTGGAGGGGATATACTAATAGCTATAAAAAATAATCACAGTAGTTCTTTAATTGAAATTCCATGCGCAGCTAGCATTGAACTTCTGTGCGTCAAGGTGGTTTTTTGCAAATGCAATTTGTATATACTTAACGCTTACATTCCTCCTAATAGTAGCATAGAAGTCTACGGGCATCTTTCGCGAGCCGTAGAATTTGTCATAGATAAACTTTATACTAATTTTATTCCTAGGCGACTTTAATTTGTCTGACATAAAATGGACTATTTCGGACAATGGTACATATTACTATGCATCTACGTTTGTAGCCAGAACCGAAATGACTTAGTTGCATACCAGCGACTTTTCCATGAATTTAAGGATATGTCGGCTTTGGTTTATTCTAAATATTTGAATAAAATACAGCTGAATATTCTTCATGACCCTAAGCATTTTTGGGGTTTTATTAATACAAAAAAAAGTCTGACGGGTTTCCATCTGAATTCAGAACACTGGCGACCCACAAATTATAGCTGGGTTGTTTGCTAATTTATTTAAGGAATCCTTTCCTATGGAAATATTTAACCCTGAGATCAACTATTTTGAATATGTGGATAACAACCCTTAATTTTCGTTTAATGAGATATCTTTCTCTCCTGACCTCATAGAGAAATATATCTCATCTGTTGATGATGACTTCAGCTCCGGACCTGATGGTATTCCTGCGGCAGTACTAGTTAACTGTAGCTCTATGCTGAGTCAACCCCTCAGTTTCTTATTTAATAAATCGATTAGAGATAGCTATTTTCCTAAATTTTGGAAAAATGCATATATAAGTCCCATTTTCAAGAAAGGGTGTAAAAATTATGTTTCAAACTACAGGCCCGTAGCGAAGTTATCATCGATACCGAAAATTTTTGAACGCATTGTGTACGATCAAGTTAAAGTGTGTTGTGGTGAAGTCATAACAACTCGTCAGCATGGTTTTGTTAATGGCAGATCTACAGTTTCTAACCTCCTTGATTTTACTTTCTTTGCATTAAGCTCTTTTGATTCTGGTGGGCAAGTTGACTGTATCTACACTGACTTCAGTAAAGCATTTGAGAAATTACCACACAATTTGATTTTGTTTAAGTTAAAGAAGCTTGGATTTCCTTTAAGTTTTTTCAGCTGGATTGAATTTTATTTATCTGATCGCTCTTATCAAATAAGATTTCGGAGGGTGTTTTCCTCCCCATTCAGCGCGGCATCAGGTGCTCCATAAGGAAGCCACCTGGGGCCGCTCCTGTTCATTTTAGCAATTAATGACGTTACACATGTCATTAAAAGCTCGCATTTGCTAATATATGCAGATGACATGAAAATTTACAGGAACCTGAAGGGGGTTGGTGATACTATTCCACTTCAGTCTGACTTGAAATCCTTTGAGGTTTGGTGCGTCCGCACTTAGAGTATGCCAGCCAAGTGTGGTCACCATTTTATAATATTCATATTAATAGAATTGAGAGAATTCAAAAAAAATTTATTCGTTTTGCTCTCAATGGCTTAAATTGACTCTTTAGACCTTCCTCTTAATGAGGATCGTTTGAAGTTACTACATATGCAGTCTTTGAGCTCGCGTAGAAATATTGCGGATATACTTTATCTGCATCAACTTGTAACTGGGTCTCTTGATGCACCAGAGCTTCTTAATTATATTCACTTAAACACTAATCGCAGGAGTAATCGTAACTCTAATCAATTATTTTACCAACCTTTCAGTAGAACTAATTATATGGCTACAGCTCCTTTTAATCGCATGACTACTCTTATTAATAATTGCGATATATATGATATTAGCTTATCAAAAGGTCAACTCAAGCTTGGATTGAAAAATAACTATAGTTAATTTTGTAACTTAATGGTTGTTGGTCTTTATGTTTGTGTTGTCCGAGCCCCACAGCATGATGGGTAAATTTTTTCTAACATTTATGCCTTGGACCATATTAATAAATTCATACAATTACATTCATGCAATATTATGTTTATATACATATAATATGGGTTGATCAGTTGAGAAAGTGTGATAAAGCCAAGAAAAAATTATAAAAATATATCAAATTAATTGCATGTATAATTTTTTCATTTCCTTTAATATATAAGCTTTTTACTTGGTTTTAAAGCTTCAAGCTAAATTGCTAAGAAAGCTAATAGCTGTAGTAGCTAAACTCTATTATTATTATTATTATTAAAACTCGACACCAACAAATTTTTGTTGACGAAGTCCTACCTAATTTAAAACAAGTTAGTTGTTTAAAAACTCCAATAATAGACAACTGGTATAAGTCTTGACTATAGACAGTAGCAATGTTTTTGTACAAAATGCTCTCATGCTTTATCTGTGGTTGATGCGTACCATCCACCTCTGAGTGTGTTGTACCAATCAGATAGAGATAACGTAGTTACTGCCAATTCTTCTAGCAGATTCTATGAATTCAATTTCATGAAAGCTGACTTCTTGAAATTGAATAATATCCTGAATGATAGATCTAACATTTTGTTGGACTTTTTTAATCATAATGTTTTAGATGACTGCGTAAAGTTTTTTTATGAAGAAATTTTTTCGGCTATATATCAGTCTGTGCCATACACTCTGAGGTATGTTAATGATTCTTCGTACCCATGGTACACTAAAGATTTGAAGAAAATACGTAACGGCCGCAATAGGGCATGGAATAAATACGTTTGTAGTCAGGACCGTATTGACCTGGAGGCTTATCTGCGCCTTTTTTCAGGAATTTAGGCTTAAGTCAGATTCAGCTTATTCTGAATATTTAACTAAAACGAAGCTCAATATTCTTCAGGACCCCAAAAAATTTTTGGGATTTATTAACTAAAAAAAAGGTCAGATGGTTTCCCATCTGAATTCAAGACTGTTGATGGGCTCACCAGCGATCCCCAAATTATATCTGGGTTATTTGCTAATTTGTTCAAGAAATTTTTTTCAACTGAAGTGTTTAGCCCTGATGTCAATTACTTTGAGTATATGAATACTGATCCTCAGGTTCCATTTGGTAAAATATCTTTTACCCCTGAACTTATAGTAAAATATATTGCATCCCTTGATGATGACTTTGGTTCTGGATCTGATGGCATTCCAGCCACAGTTTTAATTAATTATAGTCTTATCCTGAGTCAGCCATTTAGTTTTCTTTTTAATAAATCTATTAATGACGGCTATTTTCCTAAATTTTGGAAGGAATCTTTCATAAGTCCAATTTTTAAAAAAGGATTAAAAATGATATTTCTAATTACAGGCCTATAGCCAAGTTATCATCAATACCGAAGCTTTTTGAGCGAATTATTTATGACCAAGTTAAGGTGTGCTGTAATGAAGTCATAACAACTCGTCAGCATGGTTTTGTTAATGGCAGATCTACAGTTTCTAACCTTCTTGATTTTACGTCTTTTGTTTTAAGTTCAATTAATTCTGGGTAGCAAGTAGACTGTATCTACACAGACTTTAGTAAAGCATTTGACAAATTACCACATAGTTTGATTTTGTTTAAATTAAAGAAACTAGGATTTCCTTTAAATTTTGTCAGATTGATTGAATCTTATTTATTTGATCGTTCCTACCGAATAAGATTTCGTGAGGTGTTGTCATCCCCTTTTACAGCGTTTTCAGGTGTTCCGCAAGGAAGTCACCTGGGGCCGCTCCTGCTTATTTTGGCTATCAATGATGCTACTCATGTAATCAAAAACTCTCATCTGCTTATATATGCTGATGATATGAACATTTATAGGACT
This sequence comes from Meiosimyza platycephala, assembly GCA_963662105.1. NCBI lineage: Eukaryota > Metazoa > Arthropoda > Insecta > Diptera > Lauxaniidae > Meiosimyza > Meiosimyza platycephala. The sequence goes on along the minus strand of OY759208.1, from coordinate 71,539,456 downwards.
GTGAAGGTGAATGATGACACCTTTGCCCTTCAGTCTGATCTAAAATCATTTGAAGTTTGGTGTTTTTAAAATAGCTTACATTTAAATCCTGATAAATGCCCAACTATGATCTTCTCTGGAAAGAAATGTAATCTGGAATTTGATTATACACTTAATGATATGAAAATCTGTCGTGTCGATATAGTCAAAGACCTTGGTATACATGTTGATGCTAAATTGACGTTTCATGAACATATTAATATAATCTGTAAGAAGGCCTCGTCATTACTTGGATTTATTTAGCGGTGGGCAAAAAAATTTAATAGCCCGTTGGTAACAGTAACTTTATATAATACAATTGTGCGTCCTCACTTAGAGTATGCTAGCCAAGTATGGTCTCCATATTACAACATACATATAGATAGAGTAGAACGAGTTCAAAAAAACTTTTTTCGGTTTGCTCTCAAGGGCTTAAATTGGAATGACCTCTTAAACCTTCCTCCTTATGAGGATCGTTTAAATTTATTACGTATACAGTCTTTGAGTACCCGTAGAAATATTGCGGGCATACTTTATTTGCATCAGCTTGTAACTGGGTCGCTTGCTGCGCCAGTGCTTCTGAAATATATTCATTTTAACAGTAATCGTAACTCATATCAGATATTTTACCAACCAGTCAGTAGAACTAATTATATGGCTACAATTCCTTTTAATCGCATGACTACTCTCATTAATAATTGCGATATATATAATATTAGCTTGTCAATTTTATGTTGAAAAACGCACCATGCGCGTCATCAGTAAAAAATTCGTAGTTTCAAAAAGTTATGGCGGGAATTTCGATATGAAAGCATATGCATTGATTGAGGAATAACATATAAAAAAATCAAAAAAAAACAAAAGGTGTTATATTGAAAATATTTTGAGAAAAATGTTTTTATTTGAAAAAATTAATGTTTAAACAAATTTTTTTTATAAAGTTATAGTATTTCTAAACAAAAATGATTAAATAGTTTTTCATCCTATCTCCTATAGTTTTTGAGATATTTGGTTTCGAAAAATGTTCAAAAAAGTCAAAAAATACAAAGTGTGCGTTTAATAAAAGAATGACCGAACAATAAAAATTTGCTTAATTGATATAAAGTAACTAAGATTACAATAATATATAGATATGTATAAGTGTAAGTGTAAACATAAAGATATAATTCTAGAAGAGAGAAAGAAAAATAAAATAAAATTGTATATGCACATATGTATATATGTATATTAGGGTGGTTCTTAAGAAAAAAAATTGAGGACGCCCCCCCAATCGGTTCAAAACAGGATAAAAACATTTAAAAAATTTATTTAAAATTATTATCTTTAACCCTTACTCGGCCTATTTCAAAATTAAATTTGACTTAAGTGAAAATCAAATACGAGCCCTCCCAATCGCTTCGAAACAAGATAAAAATATTTATTTAAAATATTTATCTGTAACCCTTACTGACTCTATTTCAATGTGAAATTTGATTTAAACAAAAATAAAATGTGACGCCCTCCCAATCAGCTCCACCCCGCTGGCACCCCATCTAGCGAATTTTGATAAAAAAAGTGCATCTAATAGGTCACTAATTGGTCATAATTGGTCAGTTAGTCCGAGTAATTGGTCAGCAAGAGTACATTATTTAAAGCGTTATGAAAAATTTTAAGGTCATCTGCATATTTTGGCACCCCATCTGGCGAATTTTGATAAAAAGAAAAGCGCATCTAATAGGTCACTAATTGGTCATAATTGGTCAGTAAGTCCGATTAATTGGTCAGCAAGAGTAAATTTTTTACAAATATTTTTATAAGTTTCAAGGTCATCTGCATATTTTGGCACCCTATCTGGCGCATTTTGATAAAAAAAGAAGTGCATCTAATAGGTCACTAATTGGTCAGTTAGTCCGAATAATTGGTCAGCAAGAGTACATTTTTTAAGCGTTTTGAAAAATTACAAGGTCATCTGCATATTTTGGCACCCCATCTAGCGAATTTTGAAATAAAAACATATGCATCTAATAGGTCACGAATTGGTCATAATTGGTCAATTAGTCCGATTAATTGGTCAGAACGAGAAAATTTAAAATTTTTTATACCCTACACAGAGGCTATATTCGCTTTGTGTCGATATAGCTATGTCCGTCTGTCTGTCTGTCGGTCTGTCGGTCTGTCTGTTGAAATCACGTTTACGAGAAAACTAAGCAAGCTAATTCAATGGAATTTGGCACACAGGTCACACCTTTTGCAAGGTGCTAGCATGTAAAAATGGGCGAAATCGGGTCACGACCATGCTCTATGTAAATATACCTCAGCCCATTTTGAAAAAAATTGCTGCGATTTTGAAGAAACTTTTTTAAATTTGCAAAGGCTCTTAGAGGGGCGTGGCACAACCCTAAATTTTAACTTTTATAACGCTATAACTCGTAAACCGTGCAAGATATTGTGATGAAATTTGGTACATATATACATATGGAATTGTGTTTAAAGTGGGTGGAATTGGAAAGTGAGCGTGGCACTTTTTAACAATTAAAAATTTTGATTTCGTATAATTCAAAATTGGCACATTTGATTTTCATAAAAATTGTAAGGATTATACTACTGAGAGCAGTCATCAATTCAAGTTTCGTCAGTATACTGGAAAAACTCGTTGAAGGGCGTGGCACAGTCCACAATATTTAAAAACGTTATAATTAGAGAACTAACAACGTAATCGTAATGAAGTTTAGTATGGCAGATATCCTTGCTAAAAGGTATCTTCTTACTAAAATTTGGCACAATAGAACCGGTGGGCGTGGCACTTCCTATATAAGCAAAACACGTTTAATGCTATAGATAGTGTGCAATGAGAGTAATCTTTATAAAATTTGGTGCATAGATGTCAATTATTATAAGCTATAAAATTAAATAAATTTCGATGGGATTTCATCAGTGGGCGTGGCACCTTCCATATTAACATAAAGTTGAAAGTGATATTTTAAGAGAACTATTGCACCAATTGGCATGAAATTTGATGTAAGTGGTTTAGATGCTATAAGTTATGTCAGCATCTAAAGCGGGCGAAATAGCACCACTGGGCTGGCACCTCTCATACAAGTAAGATACCTTAAGTGGCATATCTATCGAAATATATGAGCAATCATACTGAAATTCGGTATAAGCGGTTTGTTTATGGAAAGCTATTTCTGGATCAAAATCTGTCTCGATTGTATCAGCCCTAAATTTTATGGTTAATTAAGGCATATATCGCAAACTATACAAGCTATTTTGCTAAAATTTAGTATGTGGATGTCAATAACGAATATAATTTATTGAACCAAAAGTAGGCGAAATTGGAAAAGTGGGTGGGCATATTTGGTTTTCTGCATTTCTATTCTATTTTTTTAACATTTTCCACATTCTTTTGATTTTTCCAACTTTTTAACTTTTCCCAATATATTCCATATGTATATTTTCCACTTTTCCAACCTCTTTCAACTTGATTTTCTTTATTTTTTCGACTTTTTTGATGAATTTTGAATTGTTTCAACATTTTTCACCTTATTTCAACTATTTTTGAGTTTTTAAATGGTTTCCATATATGTATTTTAGACTTTTTGAGTTTTTTTCAACTGTTTCAAAACTTTTCAACCTCCTTGAACCTTATTACATTATTTTTGACTTCTTCAACCTTTTCAGCGTCTTTCTAACATTTATTTGGAATGTACTTTCAGTGCAGTGCAGGGTAAGTGAGTTTCGGCCTGGCCGAAGATAACACCTTTACAAGTTTTTTTTAAATTGGAGATTTTCGCACCTCATCTGGCGAATTTCGAAATAAAAAAAATTTTGACACCTCATATTATTATCTAAAAATAATTTAGTAAAATCAAATGTGCCAATTTTGAATTATACGAAATCAAAATTTTTAATTGTTAAAAAGTGCCACGCTCACTTTCCAATTCCACCCACTTTAAACACAATTCCATATGTATGATTTGTATCTGTGTACCAAATTTCATCACAATATCTTGCACGGTTTACGAGTTATAGCGTTATAGAAGTTAAAATTTAGGGCTGTGCCCCACTAAAAGCCTTTGCAAATTTAAAAAAGTTTCATCAAAATCGCAGCAACTTTTTTCAAAATGGGCCAATATTCAGAACACCTGCATAAAATCAAAATTCAAAGCTCTAGCACGATTTCCGATCGGTATTCAGTAATTCGAACTGAGCTGCCGCATAAACGTAGTAATAGAAAGCAACAAAAGTAATTCTCTTCGATATGGCATGGCTTTGGTAGTTGATCAGTGCTCGCAGCTTATAATTTCAGTACCCTCTGCTCGATGACTACTTTAATTTGATATATAATTTATTGCTGTAGCTATTTTAGGGTTCGTATTTGATTTTCACTTACATAAGTCAAATTTTATTTTGAAATAGGCCGAGTAAGGGTTAAAGATAAAAATTTTAAATAATTTTTTAAATTTGTTTATCATGTTTCGAACCGATTGGGAGGACGTCGCATTTGATTTTTTTTAAAATAAAATTTCACATTGAAATAGGCCGTTAAAGATAAAAATTTTAAATAAATTTTTTAAATGTTTTTATCTTGTTTCGTACCGATTTGGGGGGCGTCGCATTTGATTTTCGCTTGAGTCAAATTTCACATTGAAATAGGGTCAATAAGGGTTAAAGATAAAAATTTTAAATTGACTTTTTAAATTTTTGTATCTTGTTTTGAAGCGATTGGGAGAGCTCGTATTTGATTTTCACTTAAGTCAAATTTCACATTGAAATAGGCCGAGTAAGGGTTAAAGATAAAAATTTTAAATAAATTTTTTAAATGTTTTAATCCTGTTTCGAACCGATTTGGGGAGCGTCGCATTTGATTGAACCACCCTAATGTATATACATGCATATAGTGATAGAAAATAAAATAAATTCAAACACAAGGAGTTAGAATAAAGAATGTGATAAATAGTCACGAATGGCGCGTTTGAAGCTGCTTCCTAAAGTTATTTGTTTTAACATGCTGGGTAACGAATTCCAAAGTCTAATAGTGCTAATAAAGAAGTATCTTGCTTGTGCTGCTTAGGTGAATGTACCTAGGTATAATAAAATATAAACACCTGTTAGATCGTGAAAAACTCAAATAGATATTCGGGTTTGCGAGAGAAGATAAGTTGATGTAGAAAAATAAGGTTACGAATACTTAAATAAATCATCAAACTACAGCCAAGAAAGTCCCCACTTAATGACGATATATGGTCGAACCGATGTACACCATAAACATATCTAGTAGCGTTATTAAATGCTACTAAAACTTTATGCTTTGATTGCGAGTCAAGTCCAGCATACACAATATCAAAGAAATTAATATGCGGCATAATGAATTGCATGACAAGTCTGCATCTAGTTTCAATCAGGGATGATATTTGGGGGCTTTTAGTGCTTTTTTGAGCCCTTTTAATTTTCAAAAGCCCCGTGGCCCTTTTTATTCATTTTTGGCCCTTTTGCAAAATTCTACCGAAAAATAATCACAATTTTTTATTTTTCAAAGGAAAGCTTACTGGGATAAGTGGTTGTCGACTGGGATATATTTTTTTCATTTGACGTTTTAATTTCAATGCACCTTGCGCAATCAGTACTACCACAACATAAGACATGAAATCACAGTATTGTATTAGATATGTAACCTTTTTATAGTAAATTTTTGTTACATCTTACGAAGTTGGGCCATTTTTCTAATATTTTTTTGTGCCATTTTTCCTATTTTGGTGTGGGGCTGCTGATAATTTATATTGAATATATGAAAAAACTTTTTTTCAATATGCATATGTATATGACCATTTGTCTCGGTTTTTTATGATAAAATGTTTTGGCCTTGTACTGAATGTTAAAAACAACATTTCGTACAAGGGCAAATCATTTTATCATAAAAAGAGCTAGTTTTTAAAAATATGTTTTCCCTGTGGGCCTTTTATCTCCCTTCAATTAACGTAAATCTTCTCAAAATATAGCCACAAGGGAATGAATGAAAAAATCATAATTATCAAATCAAAAAATTTGGGGCTTTTTCTTTGGGCCAAATATCATTTTAGGTGGTGGAGCAATATTTCATAATCATTTCGTTTTGTGGCCATTTTGCGCAGATCCCAGATTTGTTTGTACATTATAATTAGACCAGAGCCTAAAAATAATTCTTTCAATAAATAATTTTTTTTTATTTTTATTTTTAAGAATATTTTTTAATATCTTTAAGGACTTATTTGAAAATTTAGTTTTAAGGGTCTTCTGAGACTTTTATTTTATAATGCGTCTTAATGCGTAACAAATAAATATCAAGGAAAGATGAAAGCAGCAGTCTCAAAAGACTAAAAAAAAAGTTTTTACTTTATGGAATAAAATTATTTTCAGACTTTTAAAAAACATCTTCAAAAATAAAACTTTTAAAAAACTCTTATGTTCGATTTAATTTATAAAAGTTAAAGTATATTGTTACGAAATTTCCTGTCCCTTTGACAATAATTTCGATCTCTTACACTTTCTGAGTTCGATCACTGGATTGTGTAATAATCAAGAAAACGCAATCTTTATTTAATTATAAAATGGTTTATTTAAATCACAAACGTTAGTTTTTACACAGTACAATTGTTTATTTAATCTTTACATTCAAATTGTATATACAAACGTTATACTTTATTACTTAAAATCCAGTATATCACTTAAGTACTTAAATTCAAATGTTCTCACTTAAGATTCGCTGTGTTCCACTGTTCAATATCAACTGTGTCTCTGCTACTCATATGACAGCCTTTTATACTAAAGTCATAATTTTCTTGAACCATCTGCCGTTGTCTAGAATGACGTTTCCGGTACTTTCTATATGACGATTATCGACGTTGATAATGTCGTACCATCCGCCATTATCCAGAATGTCGTTTCCAGTGCCTTCTAGATAGCGATTATCGACGTTGATAATGTCGTACCACTTTATCATTTATGGTACAGAAAACATGCTTAATGTCGCTAGATGGTGTTATTTTTCCACGGTGAGTGATGCAAGTATTTTTCTACGGTCAGTGATGCTAGCTAATATCGTTTAATTTTTATTACGAGAGTTTTCTGGCATAAAGCAAATTTCGCTACATATGAACAACTCTTTTTTTAAAAATGTTTACTTTTGATCATAAATTACCACTTTTCCTTCAGCTCTTGGAGAACATTTTTGTAGAAATTTGGATTAAAAATAATAATGAATATTGCAGCAATCAGTCATTTCATGAAACACCTACATAAAATATGCGCTGATATTCGGATTTAGTGTATTTTCAAAAAAAAAAAAATGATTTAAGAAAATTTTTGATTCTTAGTAAAATGATTAGTATTTTAAACTGAAGTTCTGATATTGAACTAAAAAATTGAGTCGTAGCGATCCTAGGCTAAGTTTTCGAGTAATATTGCTCACCGGTTTAAAAAATAGGTACTTTTCATGAAATGACTGATTGCGGTTTTATTCATGAATGTTTTGTATTCACAATTTTACAAAATGTTCTCCAAGAGTTCTATAATTATAATGTTTAAAAAATATCCCTTAAATGAACACAAGAAAAATTTAAGTGTTTTATTTTCTCCTAAAAAATTTAATGGAACGTTAAGTAAAACGATGGCTTTTGACTTTTTAAACTTAAAATTATTTCAAATCAAAAACCAGAGATTTTTGTATATGAAAAAAGTTGTATTTGATTTATAATAGGTTAAATTTGATGTGCTAAGTCTGCAATTATATCATTTGTTTCTGCATTTCCTTTTAAAAAAGTTTCTAAAAAAGATCTTACCATAATTAGTTCTTTAATATATCGCTCATTTTCTTCAATAACGTCATAACTCAATAAATCAGGTATTTCAGGGTAAACATTTTAACTGAATTTTTACGTTTTTTGGGTTATAACGTTATTGAAGAAAATGAGCGATATATACAAAAAAATCTTAAACGCTTATATGTATGTTCATATCAAAATTATAAGTGATATATTTAATTAAAATACTTAACATTGTCACAACAAGATATGCTAAAATTAAAAATAGAATTGTGCAAGAAAATTTTGGAACTGGATTCGAATTATTTTGAGAATTATCTCTTCAGCGAGTATTACTTTTACATAAAGTAATGCAACTATCATAAAAAATCGATATTTTAAATAATGTATCGTTAATGCAAAATATTGCCATCAGTGAATTGACATTTAAAATAATATTATTTTCTCACTTATTTAAAAATATTATTTTCTTTTTTAGTGTATGTTAGCATTATTTGTGTGCTGGTCATTTATATAAAAATTAAAATTTTTATAAAGTGATTTGAATTCGGTCTGAGTAAAATAAGTTTTGTTCTGTATATAAAAATGGAAAATCTTCAATATTGAATTACTAATCACACGGTTATTTACTTTTGTTTATGATAATAAGCATTTATGTGATAAACTTGTTATTTAGTTCTTGAAATTATTTTTTTATTGGTTTTCTTTTTTACTAGGTATGTAAAATTTATGTTTACAATTAAATATAAACAACAAAATAAATTTTATAAAACCAAAAAATTTGGTTATAATATAAATGGTTACATATATACGATATCATTTACAGATTTACAGCCCTATTTATGTCAAAAAAGCCCTATTTTAGTTAAAATTTTGGCCCTTTTACAAATATGCCAATATCATAGGCGTAAAGCTTGAAGAAGAACGTAACCATCGCAAAATTCCATATATCTTATCAACAGTATTATTGATATGATCAGAACAGGTGATCTTAGAGTTAAGTATAAAACCAAGGCTCTCAACTTTATTCACAAAATCTAGCTGAACGCTTCCAATAAACAAAGGCGGTAAATTATCAAGACAAGGTCCATTTCTCATAATTGTAAGTACATTGGACTTTGTGGGATTTATTAACAGTAAATTGTTAGGAGCCCATCTGTTCAATGGGGACAGGTCAATAGGTCTTGAGAGATAAATTTGTATATCGTCCGCATAAGCATGAATTGAGACATATTATCATATCAATATCATTAATAAAAATAGAGAATAATAGCGGACCTAAAATGGATCCCTGAGGAACACCAGTGTTGATAATTTTAATGGATGAAAAGCAATTACCAATCATAACACTTTGCTTTCTCTCTTCTAAATAACATGACATCAACTTTTTTGCATTACTATTGAAATTCAAGTATTTTTTAGCTTATCACAAAGAAGAGCATGGTTCACCGAATCAAAATCTTTTGATCGTAAAATACCCTAATGTCGTCAATTATTTTCATTACAGCCGTGGAGCAACTTAAATTTAAATATTCAGTTAGCGGTGCTATAATGTATGACATTATTAATTTAATAAATTTAATTGGTAATCCTGACTGCTTTCCACCTGGGGATTGCCAGAGCGATCTCTGAGCCAACCATTAGCAAGTTGACACACAGCCTCCCCGCTGGCTCCATCTGGATAGCTATCTCCGCATGCGCTGAGATAGTGAGCGAATGTGTGCAGCGCGTCCTCCCTGGAAGTAAAATGAATTGTGCGCAGGGTTTGGTACCCGCCACGTAAAAAAAAGAATCCAATGAAAACTAAAAAAGCCTCGGATAAAGAACCCCTCAACTTTGACGACCACTGCAAACGAAAAAAGGACTATGATTTAAGGATATGCACCTGGAATATCCGGACCCTCAATAGGGAAGGTGCCTCTATCGAATTGGCGGATGCCCTCAAAAAAATTAAGGCTGATATCACCGCCATCCAGGAAATAAGATGGATAGGACAAGGTTGCTCTCACCAAACAAGTTGCGATATCTACTACAGCTGCCATGCGGAGAGGCGCGAATTAGGATGCGGATTCGTTGTAAGCAAGAGACTTCGCCACCATATCTCCAGGTTTACTCCTGTGAACGAAAGGTTGGCTACGATCCGCGTCAAAGCTCGATTCTTTAACATCAGCTTGATTTGCGCGCACGCCCCGACGGAGGAAAAGGACGATGTTGTCAAAGATGCCTTCTACGCGAGACTCGAGGAAGTATATGACCGCTGCCCGGCCCACGATGTTAAGATTGTACTCGGGGATTTCAACGGAAAGGTCGGAAGAGAAGGTATATTTGGCCCCACTGTCGGTCAGTTCAGCCTCCATGAGACCACCTCAAACAACGGTCTACGGCTGATTGACTTCGCCGCGGCGCGAAACATGGTAGTAAGTAGCACCAGATTTCAACACCTCGACATCCACAAGGCCACTTGGCTGTCCCCTGATCAGAAAACACAAAACCAAATCGATCATGTTGTGATCGACGGAAGGCATGCTTCCAGCGTGCTAGACGTTTGTACGTTCCGTGGAGTCAATATTGACTCCGATCACTATCTTGTTGCAGCAAAGATACGCATGCGGCTGTGCAATGCAAAGGATGTACGCTCTGGTATGCAACGAAAGCTGGACGTCGCTAAACTGCAATTACATCGGACGGCCGAAGCCTATTCCGCTCACCTCTCAGAACTGCTCCTTCAACCTGACTCTCTACCCGATGATGCCGGTGGACTTTGGCGCATATTTCCCGCTCCATGCGCTCTGCCGCTGAGGAAGTAATTGGTTTCCGATGCCCACCTCTGCGAAATCAATGGTATGACCAGGAGTGTCGCGAAGCTACTGCAGTGAAAAACGCCGCATACAGAAGAACACTGCAGTCAGCCGCAACGCGAGCCGTACACGAAAGCTACCGGGAAAAGAGAAAGGAAGAGAGGCGCCTTTTCAGACGCAAGAAACGAGAGGAGGAAAGGCGTGAGCGTGAGAAACTCGAAGTGTTACGAGGCAGGAATGATGCTCGAAAATTTTACCAACAAGTCAAGCGTCTGACCCAAGGTTTCAAGCCCGGAGCGTCTACCTGTAAAGATGAACACGGAAATCTGGTTACGGATACGCATGGTACACTGAGATTATGGAAGGAACACTTTTCCAAGCTGCTTGCTGGCGATGACTCCACCAATCCCGCCTTTGGAGAAATTAACCCGATGAAACCAATCAACGACGATGGTGTGGACGTACCACCACCTAGCGATGACGCGGTACGAGTTGTGATACAGCGACTTAAGAACAACAAAGCGGCCGGTGCAGACGGCCTGCCTGCTGAATTGTTCAAGACCGGTGGCGATGAGCTGATAGGGTGTATGCATCAACTCATCTGCAAAATATGGCTAGCAGAAAGCATACCCGACGATTGGAATCTCAGTGTCCTTTGTCCTATACTGAAGAAAGGTGACCCTACAATTTGCGCAAACTACCGGGGATTCAGTCTTCTTGCCATCTCATACAAGGTCCTGTCGACCGTACTGTGTGAAAGACTTAAGCCGTTCGCCAACTCACTGATTGGGCCTTATCAGTGCGGCTTTAGACCTGGTAAGTCCACCATAGACCAGATCTTCACACTACGTCAAATCCTGGAAAAAACCCACGAAAAACAGATCGATACCCATCATCTTTTTATCGATTTTAAGGCTGCTTTCGATAGCCCGATACGGGATTGCCTGTATGCCACCATGTCTGAGTTCTGTTGTCTATTATTGCTGGTAGAAGTGAGAATCCTACCGGCTGACTCAATGTTGTCTAGTTTTGCTGGTATAAGTGAGAATCCTACCGGCTGACTAGTATTTTTGTACTAGTAATTTTCCCGTCCTGGGAAAACACTTAGTACTGTGTGACAATTGTATCTGGAAGGAGAAACAAGTTTAAGGATTATCAGATTTAAATATACTTACCAGTATATTTTCCCTTCTAAATGATTAACACCGTAGTCTTCCGTTTAACACCAGAACAAATTCTGTCTTTAATCTTTGATTTCATTTTACTTAACACCTATGATACAGATAATTACAATAACAAATTACATGCTAAAATAATTACTTAGGAATACAATAACAAAAACTTATTCTACTTTACCAAATCTTGGCCCACAAATAGTTGGCCTACAAAATTTGGCCTACAAATATTTATTTGACTTATGCAGAAATTGCATAAGTCTTATTTAACTCACCAAAGTAGTGAGGTCGACATATTTCCGGGTTTCACACCTGGCTTTTGCTTGCTGTTTTGTTGTTGCGTTTAAGTGCTTGGCGTTCTCATTCTTGTTAATTCTTAACAAGCAGAACTTGCACATAGCAACTTAAATTTATCAACAAAACAGCAAATACCCAAAAGTGTGCCGCAATTATTATTGGATGATGTTAAGCATCATCCCAAAAATATGCCATAATATGTTATTTGTTTAAATAAATGTTTGAATAACATATCATGTGTGGTAAAAACCCACAACAGTTCGGTATACCTGCGAAGCTAGTGCGGCTTTGCAGAATGACGTTGAGCAACACATCCAGCTCCGTCATGGTAGGAACGGACCTCTCCGAACCATTTGATACCGAACGAGGTTTCAGACAAGACGATCCACTATCCTGCAACCTCTTCAACTTTTTGATAGAAGGGATGTTGCGAAAAGCCAGTGTACATCGTAATGGCACTATTTTCTACAAAAGTGTCCAGCTCCTTGCATATGCCGATGATATTGATATCATTGGACGTTGTAAGCGAGATGTTACTGCTGCGTTTTCTGCTATCGAAAAAGAATCAGCGAAGGTGGGTTATATATATATATATGCTGTCCACAAGCAGGGACACGCGGCGCATTGGATCCAAAATTACTGCGAACAGCTATACTTTCGAAGTTGTCAAGGAATTCACCTATCTTGGCACCGCCGTGAACACTCAAAACGATATCAGCTTGGAGATAAAGCGAAGACTCACTCTTGCTAATAGGTGTTACTACGGTCTCAGTAAGCAATTGAGTAGTAGAGACCTCTCTCGCCCGACAAAACTGACACTCTACAAGACGCTCATCTTACCCGTGCTACTCTACGGTGCAGAAGCATGGGTTGTGTCGCAGACCGATGCAGCCACACTTGGGGTGTTTGAGAGAAAAATTCTTCGCAAAATCTTCGGTCCTGTTCGCGTTGGCGACGACTACCGTATTCGAATGAACCATGAACTGTACGAGCTCTACGATGACATCGACATAGTCAAGCGCATCACTACCCAACGTCTGCGCTGGCTGGGACATATTGTGCGTATGGACGAAGAAGCTCCGGCGAAAAAGGTGTTTGATGCGGAAGCCGCTGGGCGACGACGGAGAGGAAGACCATGCCTCCGATGGAAAGACCAAGCCGAAGAAACCCTATCCACGCTTGGTGTTACTGATTGGAGAAGGCGCGCGCGAAGCAGAGGCGCCTGGAGAGAGCTTTTGGGGTCGGCCGTAACCCGGTAACGGGTTGTTATGGCCACCCAAGTAAGTAAGTAATTGGTAATCCATCAATACCTACTGCATTAGAGCCCATCTTCATTAATCACTTAATTTTCACTAACAGTGGAAAATTCAAACGAGGAAAATGGAAAATAAGTATTTAGCTCAGGAATCACCTCATTGACTAGATGTGCTACTCTTCAAGAAAAATCATTTATCAGATTAGGATCGAGACTGCGCTCTGAAGACGTTTTGCTAAAAACTCCATATTTCTTAATGTTTTGCCAAAGTTGTTTTGAGTTTAAGTTGATATTAAGATTAGAAGAAAAAAATTTTCTTTTTTCAAATCCGAGCAAGGAAGTTGCCTCATTTCGAACCCTTCTATAGTTTTCCCAATTCTCAGCAGTGCGGCAGTACTTTCCATTTCGAAAGTAGTTTATTTTTATTCTTAATAGCAAGCAGTACTACGCGTGAACCAAGGACTGTCACTGTTAGTAACTTGTAGATTACGCAGGGGAACATGACGACTAAAGGTAAGATTTAAATTATTCATAAACACATTTAACTCAACTGAATCACAAAACCAGCATTCATTCCAACTCATGCTAGACAAGTCACTAACTAATGCACTAAAATCAATTGACTTGTAGTCATAATATGAGAAAATAGCTGGTGAGGTTCTACCCAGTTTAATATTGAAACTGCAAAATATCAAATCATGATCAGACAAGATCATTTGATCAAATTTTAGCAGAAGTGACGTATCTGATACTAAACAAACATCAAAGACACTAGGTTCACAGTTGTGTCCATAACGAGTAGGAAGGCTAAAATTCACCGTTTTTAAGCCACAAGTAGTAGAAAGGTAATAAAAATTTTCAGTAAAGGAGTCATTTAACAACAGATTGACGTTGAAGTCACCACATCAAAATCAATTAGCCTTTTAGCAAGATCATTAAAAAGCCATTTAAAGCTGTGACATCTATTTGGATTGTACACACACGATACTAATATTTTCGTACTGTTATCAAAAATTTCAACATTATTAAATTCACAAATTTCACTACTCATGTTCACAAACTCAACATTCAGATCCTACTTGGAAACATTGGCGGACTCTCAAAAGTAACTGTTCGACAAGTCGAACAATGGCGGTTGGTGGAAACACCGCTCACAACAAAATTTATGTTTGTAAGCGATCTGTTGGATAATTTTTCACTTAGAAACAATTCTGCTTTACTTCGTGGGTTGGCAAAGTACGAAAGTGATTATATTATATTTAATATAGGTATTTTCTGTCAAAAATTTTTTTTTTGATTTATTTATTGGCTTTTATTCGCAATTATAGTAGCTTCATGGGAGGTATTTACCTTCATGATAATGCCATCCATTTCTCCGTTTTAACTTAAATCACCTGAAAATTGTGTAGCCCGAAAGGAAAGCCAGACGTTGCAAAATATGCCATAAGCCGCCTACACAGCGAATGTGCAAAAAGTGTTAAATACAGTTGCACATGAAAAATTGCTTCGCATCCCACAGCAACTGGGAGAAAAATAAATAAAATTGTAACAAAATCAAATAAAAAGCATTTCTGTTTTTATTAAATTTATAAATTTCTTTGAGAAATGGCCCAACCGCCATTTTTCGACTTTTCGAACAGCCTCACCTGACGAAACCAAAATTGGTACAACCTTTTGGACAACGAATTCGAGTTTTTTGGGTCCTAATTAGTCTAGACCAAATCCATCTCAAACCATGCTGTCCGAGTGACTTCAAATTGCGGAATTGGTTGCCGATTAAATTTCATTTTGGGGAATAAAATCTCCTGATCTCAAATGTGGGTTAACAGGCATTAAACTCATGTCATTTCTTTGTCATATTAATACAAATCCACAGCGAAAAAAATTGGGGTTTTTGAGAAAATCAGCCTTGTTTTTTTTCATAAAAAGCGGTATAACTCCGCCAATTTTCAACAATTTTCAAAATTTTTTAAAGGTTCTGACAGAGAATCAGAAGTTCTATTCGAATCAAAAGACAAAAGTTAATTGTTTTGATTTGGATGAAAATGCGACTATTTTGAAACAATTTTCAACGATTTTTCAAGCTCTGACACTAAAACTTTAAATGGGCATAACTTCGTAAAAAATAATTTTCAATCAAATCGGGGAACGGTATATTTCCTTAATTACTTTGAAAAGCAACATATTTAATCGGCAACCAATTCCGCAATTTGAAGTCACTCCGACTGCATGGTTAGATGGATTTGGTCTATAATTCTTTAATTCCTCCTTATACAATTTTATATACTTTTCCTCGAATTTTTTCTTTCGCGCTATCTTTTTAATTATCTTGTTATTTTTAGTTTTGATAAGTAGTGATGAAGAGTCTAATGGTGCCAATATTAATGTAGTTTATAATTACAAATCTTTAATTAATATTTTATGCAAGCAAAATAATGGTTTGAATGTGGCACATTTTAATGCTAGGAGTTTAAATGGTTTTAAAATTGATTATGTTAGATTTATCTTTGAAAGTTCGCCTTTGGATGTGTTGTGAATTTCAGAAACGTGGGATTCTTTTTCTAATATCAATGGCTATAATCTTTTTCGGTGTAATAGAAATTGAAGAAGGGGTGGTGATGTGGCTATTTATTGTAGGTGTAATTGTCCATCCTGCAGAGCCCTTTCCCCGTCGATTTTTTTCGACAAAATAAGACAATTTGAGGATAATTTAAACAATCTAAATACTAATTTTAGAGATATTTTAAGCAATTATCTTGTCTTAAGTCCCCTAATTGAAAACAGTTTTAATGAAACCATTTCACCTAACGATAATTTGCCATCCAATAAAACTATAATTGATGTCCCTACCGCTTCTGCATCCACTCCCTCGACTTCAAATGGCACCAAACAAGCTAATTCCCTTCGGAAGAAAAAAAACCAAAGAAGAAGACCCAGCCAACTAAAAAACCAAATTGCAAAGCCAACATCCCTGATTCGCAAAATCCTCCCCTAGAAACTTTACCTGAAGCATTTAATGCCACTAATCCTCGTCCAGTAGATAATAGTCCCCTTCTTATAAGATCTACTGTTCCTATTTTTTGAAAGCTATGCCTAAACGTAGATCCATTTTTATCTCCCGTTTACACCCTGACACAATAGCTGATACTGTTAGGAACTTAATAAGGCAACAAAATGTCATTCCTGCTGACGCTTTTCTTTCCTGTAAGAAAAACCGTAACAAACCTACATATTCATCTTTTAAAATTACTGTGGCTTCCTGTCCTTTTGCTGCTGTCTATAATTCGAAGATGTGGGTTGATAATATCTTTAACCCATTTTCTGCCGCTGTTCGAGTTTTCGAACAGCAAATTTGCTCATATTCACCGATTTTTTGTAATATGTTCGAGGCATCAAAGAAGCTAAATGGTATACAGCGTATTATAGTAAATTAAAATGGCTTTCAGAAAAAAAATATATTGGCCACGCCCTTTTTCCGTGGTGCGCTTCAGCTAATGGTTGAAAAGTACCTTATTGGCAGAACTATTTTTAGTAAGTTAAGTAACATATAATTAAAAATAATTCATTTCCAAAAGTAAATTTTTTCTGTAGATCAAGGTCGAATAAAGTCAAAAAGTGACTCTACACAAGATCTGTCAATTAAAAGAATAGTTGGTAAAAAGTTGCATGTAAAATAGTTGAACTTTCCCAATTTCGAATTTCGATAATACTGAAACATAATTTTGTAATGGTTTCGACTTATTGCATGGGTCATGTGTTAAGATCCAATGTGGCTCTCTTTCCTTTTTCAACAAGACCATCACAAGCTGCAGTCGACTTGCTGATCAGAGCGATCTTGAAAAATCTAAACAGATTTTAATAAATCTTACATAAATTCGGGTTACGTGTTTTCTGAAAAGTAAGCTTAAAAGAAAATAAGAGAAGATCATATCTTCAAAAGTTCTTTATTTAATTTTTGCCTTCAAAAGTTATTTTTTTCATTTTGCTTTAGTTTTTCAAGCCTTCGGCAGAAACAGCATTGGCAACAAAGCATTGGCAAACGAGCATATCAAACAGCTCCTACGTACATCAAACATTACATAAATTACAAAGTGAAAATTCCGAAATTTTGGATAGGAGATTCAATATAAAAAAATAAAACAGAAAAATATAGAAAAGACAATACTTAGTGAAATGCTAGATAAAAAAAAAGGGTTAAGAATACGAAAATTTATAAAATTGATTAAAGTTAAATCTGAAAAAAAAACCTTATAAAAATCATATTGATTTGCAAAACCAATCAGTTAGTTATTGCTACTGCTTCACCGAGGCTGCGAGGCAACCTCGTTCTACGAGGCGAGAGCGAGGCGAGAACGAGGCGAGGTGGAAAAATAAATTTGCCTCGCTCGACTGAGGCGAGGCGAGACACACCGGCACCTCGCCTCGCCTCGTCGAAACCTCGCCTCGCCTCGGTAAAAAGCGAGGTTTTTATGAAAATGAAAAAAATTATACATGTATCAGGCCTGCATATGTACATTCAACTAGCAAAGCCTGACACGCGTTGCTAAACCTCAAGAAATGAAATATGTGTTTTTATTTTGGGTGGATTGAATAATATATGATGATTGGTGAGATACGATTAATTTAATTCTTTTCTTATATGAGACGGCGTGGCATTGCCCATTTTTTCCAAATCAAACTAAACTACGAATCTTTTACAAACTATAATAATTATATGTACCAAATCTTATCCATCTACGTCATATAGTTACTGAGATATAAAAAAAGTTTTATTCACCTGAGTCAAGTAGTTGATACGAATATATTCATGAAAGTACTGAATTGGCTCTAGTTTTTAAGATATTGATGTATTTATCTATAAATATATGAAACAAAGTAGGGTTAGTTACACTCTGTATAACTCAAGAGCGGCTGGACCGATTTTATGGTCTCAAATTTTTTGGATTTGTCTCCGCCCCGAAAATGACATTGGCCAACAATAGCAAAAATTTTATTTAAGGTAAATATTTCGGCTGGCCCTTAAACAAAACTTTTTTAAAATTAATGATCTTTGATTTGCTGGATTCGTCTTCGCCCCAAAAATAACAAAGGCTTTAAAAATTTAATTAAGGGTGCATATTTAGGGTATAATTTTAAAATAGCATTTTCGCAAAGACCACTTGATCGATTCAAACCGAATTTACACCACGTAGCTCTTATATTAAGTGGCATAGCTTACGCTATAAGACTTTTAATTGGGGAGCATATTTAGGGTGGTCCTCATACAAAAATGTTTTTAAAATAACACTTTCACAAGGACCATGTAATCGAATAACATGAAATTTACACCACGCGTCTTTTAAATCAAGAAGCATAGGTTAGGCTATTGTTGGTCATTTACCCTCCCGCGGCCACGAGCTATGAAACGTGCCATCATTTGTCCCACCGTGCGTTTGAAAAATGAATATGCAAGAGACCCAGCCGGAATTAAACGTGCAAAAACAAAACAAATGTGCGCAAATGAGTTGCGCGATGCCAGTTGTGAAAATTTCAGGTCAAAGATATTATTTCTGCGAAAGGCGAATTTTTACGCATGTATTTTTGACTTGTAAAAAAAAATGAGAGACTAAAAATACTGCTCTTTTGTGCATCATTGTTTTAAAGAAAATCATATTCACGGGAAAAAAGTTTGAATTCTCGGAAAAGTACCTTTTGTTTTTATTGATGAATTTAGAGTTTAATATTTTTTTGTGTAGCCATGCAATGCGCTCGCAGTTTATTTATTTATTTAGATCAGTGATGCACAAATTTCTACTTGGTAATGTTTTCTTTACGTGGAAAAGACAAAACACATTTATACTCATGGGGCGAAGGCAAATCCAACAAATCAAAGATCAATAATTTTAAAAAAGTTTTGTATATGAGCCACCCTAAATATTTACCTTAAATAAAATTTTTGTAGCCAATGTCATTCTCGGGGCGGAGACATATCCAAAAAAATTTGAGACCATTAAAATCGGTCCAGCCGTTCTTGAGTTATACAGAGTGTAACTAACCCGACTTTGTTTCATATACTTATAGATAAATACATCAATATCTAAAAAACTAGAGCCAATTCAGTACTTTCATGAATATATTCGTAATCTGAGTACCTGAAATTATAGAAATCCGCTGAGACATCCATCCATTTTTAATTTTCATAAAAACCTCGCTTTTTACCGAGGCGAGGCGAGGTTTTGACGAGGCGAGGCGAGATGTGTGATGGCAAGTTCTCGGCCGAGAACGAGGCGAGGCGAGACTCAAATTTATAAAACGAGGCGAGAGCGAGAACAATTCGAATCTCGCCTCGCTCTCGGTGAAGCACTAGTTATTGCAAATACAGAAAACATGCAATTAAACATATAAAGAAAGACAGTGAGAAAAAAAACAGAAACAAATAAATATACAAACAACATAAAAAAAAACCACCCACCTAGTTAGATAAAAACAACAACAAAAAAAAGATTTATTACTTAAGATTAAAAATATATTTAAAACCTAGTTATACATTATACTCACTTGAACAAATCAAAATTTTACTAAATTAGTGGCAAAATTATTTACAGTATTTTTTAGTAGGATTTTTTAAAAATTTACAATTTAAAGCTAGGCATAAGAAATATCTTCACTCTTTTGATTACTTTGTTAGTAGTAGCAATTTATTGAAAAAAGTAAGAAGAGAAAAAGTTTTGAAAAAAGCATAAATTTATTCCTTGTTCAATTAAATATCAATTGAACATAATTTTGAAATAGCATATATATGTACTAGGGTGGTCCAGAAAATCCTTTTTTTAGTTTTCAGCCGCCTTCTCGAAACCATAGGTTCCTTATGGTTTGAAATGAGGATCCTATTTTTTTCAGAGGAAACAAAAAATTTTTAAAGGCGCGCTACTCGTTTTTTAAAACATACTAGCTGTTATTTTCTTAAAACTTTTATTTGCTGAAAATGTTATCCAATATTATGCACGCAATTTCAAATTTTTTTAGATGCAAAAAAAACAAAATGGCGTCTGCACAGGTGTTAAACATAGCAAATACATAGGAACCACATCATATAAGTACCAATATGTACCCTTAAACATTTTTTTTCAGGTTCGCCAAAATTCAAGGATACTCTCCACACCACAGAGAAGGAATGTGATATAACAAATTGTTTTAAAAATTCAATGTAAAACTGTGAAAAATCAAAGAAACAAATTTTGTTTATTTTTGTAAGAAAAGTACTTAGAACACAGGCTGACAAATTTTTAAACCAGAGACCAGATCTATCGTACCCAAAGGACTTTGATGCGCTGAATCCGAATCTGAGCTCAGAATTTCTCCTATACGTCAGGTTTTTGAGATATTCTAACCTAAAAGTGCAAAAAACACAGTTTTTGGCTATATTTGAGCTTATTTTACATTGAGAATAAATTTTTTTTCAAAATTGGTTGCGGCATCTGAAAGTATTACTCTTACCCTTCAAAACCTTTTTCAGATTATATCGATAACTTTTTTTGTGTCCGAAATATCAAAACTTGAAATTTATTAAATAGGCCTACACACAGATCTACAGAAATTTAAATTTATGATATTTCGGTGATTAAAAGAGAAATCGACAAAATTTAAAATGGGTTTTGAAGGGTAAGAGTAATACTTTCAAATTCCGCAACCAGTTTTGGAAAACCAATTTTATTCGCGATGTAAAATAACCTCAAATATAGCCAAAAACCGTGTTTTCTGCACTTTCAGGTTAGAATATCTCAAAAACCTGACGTATAGGAGAAATTCTGAGCTCAGATTCGGATTCAGCGCATCGAAGTCCTTCGGGTACGATAGGTCTGGTCTCTGGTTTAAAAATTTGTCAGCTTGTGTTGTAAGTACTTTTCTTACAAAAATAAACAAAATGTTTCTTTGATTTTTCACAGTTTTACATTGAATTTTTAAAACAATTTGTTATATCACATTCCTTCCCTGTGGTGTGGAGAGTATCCTTAAATTTTGGCGAACCTGAAAAAAAAATGTTTAAGGGTACATATTGGTACTTATATGATATGGTTCCTATGTATTTGCTAGGTTTAACACCTGTGCAGACGCCATTTTGTTTTTTTGCATCTAAAAAAATTTGAAATTGCGGGCATAATATTGGATAACATTTTCAGCAAATAAAAGTTTTAAGAAAATAACAGCTAGTATGTTTTAAAAATTAAAATGTTATGAGACCTTCATTTTTAATACAAAAACGACTAGCGCGACCTCTAAAAATTTTTTGTTTCCTCTGAAAAAAATAGGATCCTCATTTCAAACCATAAGGAACCTACGATTTCGAGAAGGCGGTTGAAAACTAAAAAAAGGAATTTCTGGACCACCCTAATATGTACGTCACAACACCGCCATGGAGGGTACCTTTCATCGCTGGATGTAAAAGTGAGTATTCATGAAATTAAGTATATATCAGATATGTATGTTAAAATTATCTGAAAAATAAAATAACGTAGCATAATAACAGGCATCTAACAGTGGCAGATCGCAACACAGCAACACAGAAAATATAAAAAAAAAATACAAAGCCATTTTTGTTTTGCAGTGGATTCATAGGTATATATGCGGTGCTGCTCACAACTCGTTAGCAGAGCGCAAGCAGCGGTCATACTTATCCACTGTGGTGAATATGGTCGTTGCGAGTTTACTTGTTCTCTTGTGAAGATCTGCTGTTGTTAATTCGTAAAGGGGGAGTATAAACATGTGTAGCATCAAACCTGTTTGATAAGCTTAATTCTCTCTCTTAAAATTTGTTTTGCTGTTGAAGTTACAGAATTTAGCAGACTGTGAAACAAATGTTTGCAATGAGCAGAGGTTGAGATGCATGCATATGTTATTGCTCTGATATGTTGCAATCGTTTTTTTTTCGGTTCATAATTTTTTGATAATTATAAAATTTAATTAAAACATTTTATAGAGTAGTTTTTTCAAAATAATTTCGGTTTAAAGATTTTTTTCGATGGTTTAATATGATGGTCATAGATATGACATAGGTTTCTACATAAAAAATAAGATTTTGATAACCCATGTAATAGACATTAAGGTATCTTCAATAAACTTTTAGAAGATTTTCTCACTGTAGGTAAGGTAATCTACAGAATTATATAAAGAAAAAGATAAATCTTTATAAACATTGGGTAGAATAATGAAGTGCGTATAATATGATTTAAAATATCCTAAAATTTGAATTTTTGAATACCATAATTAGAAAAAAAATATGAATTTTGTTAAATAAAACGAATTTATAAGAAAAGAAAAATGAGATAATTCTTCTTTTGTTTTCCACATGTAAGGCATCGTAAAGTAAAGCTGGTGAGTTTGCATAGGGCTAAAAGGAGAATGCGGAATCTTTTAGCAGGAAGGGCGGGTAGAGAAATCGGTGGCCACAACATCTAGCGTCGCTATGATAATATTTGTGATTTTTGTTGTTTGTTAATTTCAAATTAGTTGGTCTTTCGGCTTCAGTATTTTTTTTTTTTTTTGTGTTTTGTCCATAAATCTCTGTTTCCTTTTATTTCTTGTAACCTGCCTCAATATTGATATACGGAGCAAAACTCACCCCAATGCCCTGAGCACAGTCGGCACCCGAAACAGAGTACGCTCCTAATACAAGTTTAAGCAGTCGGTACGTTACAAGGTGCAGCTCCCAAGATTGTTAATATCATAGCTGAGCATTTACTCGTTTATCCGTTAATCGTTAATGAACGAAGTTAATATATCGACTAACGGATTAACTTTTAAGTTAACTTCAAAAACTGTTAACGGACTCGCTAACTTCCGTTAATCGTTAATCCAGTTAAGAAAGTAGATACATTCTCATAATAATATGAAGCAAAATGATGAACAAACTAACCATTCCTGTAGTATTTCTACCAATTTCAATCTAAAGTTGTTGCAAAGGAGTTGATAGGAAGATGGTTTTCATGGTATTGGCGATTAAAAAATGGATTTGGATGGCATCTCTATACTTATGAATCAAAAACATGAGGCAAGGCAGAGCACAAGACTTTTGTATGGAATTAACTGAAGTGGTTGAAGACGTGAATCAATTTTACTGTGAAAAGAATGGGAGAGATGTTTCATGCAGGCATTTCCTCAGTACTCTTTTCTATAAAAATATTGTTCATGCTCTTTTGACTCCCATAGTTTGCTTAATTTCTTGATGTGTCACTATAACACATTTTTTCTTCTTATCAAAATTTTGCTGTATTTTTGTTAAAATCTAACAAATAATAATAAATAATAAATTAAATAAACAAAATTGAAAACGAGACTCCTGTTGTTTTTATAACTGACAATTAATTAATTTTTTTTTGCTTATTGAAATCACAGTATATGGCAACGTATTAAGCAAAAAACTTTACCACAAAAAATATCGTTATAATCTTGATGAACATCAGCGGGATTTGAATAAAACAATATCTTAAATATAAGATTTCTACTAATTGTTCTTTTATTTCTTTTTTCAGAAATATCAGTTTTTCTTAAAACTTTTGCTATAATTTGTGCTAAACATAACTAATAATTATTTTTTTACAGTTGAATCAAGATGCCGAGGAAATGCGAGATTGGATGCGAAGGAGTGACGAGACTGTTCAGGTTTCCTGACAGGAAAATGCAGAAATGAAAGGTACGTGCCCTTATTTAATGTATTTTTTGTAATTTTTACTAAAGTTAAGCTAGCGCCGATCTTGAAACCTAGATTTCTTTGTGTTCCTTGTGTGCATATGTTCCAAGGAACATAAAAAAGTCCAAGTAAAAAAAGAAAATTGTATATAATAGAGTCCAGTGCATTTTTGTTTATTACTTTTCCCTTTTTTTCTCTATTTCCGAAAAGACGTTTTCTTTGAAATTATTTGAAAATTATCTTCATATATTTTTCTTTTACTAAGGGTCAAATGGAACTTAAAGAACCATTAACATCTGGAAACAGAAAGGTCACTTAATGCGTTACTGGAAAGAGTCAGAGTAACCAAAACCAACAGATTTCTTATCAAAATTCATACAAGGTGTTAATTAATTTAATGTTTAAAAAACTAATAAAAATCTTTTTCAATTTAAAACAAAAAGTTATAACAAAAATATTATTGCTATCGAAGTAGGGTTGCCAGATGGACTGGATTCGTCGGGATTGTTCAGATTTTTAGTCCCATGTCCAGAGTTCCGACAATCAGAAATATGTCCAAATAAAATTCGAACAATGAAATAAAAGAAAAATAGGACTAGATACAAAAATATCTGCCGTAGGCATTAAAAATGAATTAACATTCGTCACGTCCAAAAGGTACGGACTGCTCTTAAGAAGTTGACATTTTTCAAACAAGAAAAGATTATTTATAAGGATGTCATAAGGTCTTAATCCTCCTGAACGCAACCAACAGCTACGTACCTTTAAATGAAAATAAGTGTGCAACACCATGATTTAACTAACATGGTTACTGCACTGACAAATGCTCCCTCTTTCTCTTTTATTTTCTCTTTTATTTTTACGTAATAATTTTGTCAACCAAAATTGAATTCTTAAAAAGTTGTCTTAACTATTTAGAAACCCGGTATAAATATAGTGACGTTTCAATTAAAAATTATCCTTATTTTTTCTTAAATATAAATTAATTTCCTGGGATGAACTAAAAACAGCAATAGGAGTCTTAGGCTTAGAAAATTATATCAACAACGATGAATTATATTACAGATTATTGTTGCTTACGTAGTGTGTATGAAAATCTACCAAAAAATATTCCCAACGAAAAAATTTGGGGATCATTTTTTTCCAAATTTAAAAATGACGTATTGAACATCTTAAGAAAATTGATCTCATTTATTTTTCCAATTCCAATAACCAACTCTTATTGTGAAAAAGTTTTTAGCCTTTTAAACAGCTTATACTCTAAAGAAAGAAATCGAATGCTGACAGATCTGATAAAGTCAGAACTAATTATAAGATTAAACTGTACCGAAACTGTCAATCATTTGGTAACATTTTAGAAACTCCAAGTGGTAATAAATTGATAAAAGCAGTTCGGTCTAATAAAAAGTATTTATGGACTTAATGCAACTTATTTAAAAAATCACTTATTTTTTTTAACTGAATTGTTATGTTTCTGTTATGTTTTTGTTATGTTTATTTTATCTAAATAAAATATATATGTTCCTCTGACACTAAGCTTTAGTTTTCTTTTTTGTCCAGATAAATCAAGATTTTTTTTTAAGTGTCCAGATAAATCTCGATTTTTTTTGATTTTTTTTAAAAATGTCTAGGTGAAACACAATTTGGATCTGGCAAGCCTATATCGAAGGATAATCAGGATAAATAAATTTAAAGAAAACTCAAATCAGTGCTGGAGCTTTAATACATTTTTATTTCAGATAATGGTATGCAGAAACATATTAAGTTCACAAAAACAACTAATAAATATGTATTGCGTTGCCAAACGTATCATGTCGACTTGGGTAACCGGTATTTTGGCGAAACATATCCGCAAGTTCATCTTCTGCGAGTTTAATTCCATGCACATTTATTGAATGACGACGCATGCTTAAAACAGAGATATTCATTACAAGTTTTAAAAAAAAATATTAAAATAAATAAAACATACAAATGCCTAATTCGTTGGGACACATTTTAAATCTATACGACATGCCGATGTGTACATATTGATGCATTTTCAATTAAGTTGCTGTCGAACACTTTTAATTATAATAATTACACTTAAAGTGTTCCTTGTTCTCATGAAACCGTTAAGTGCTAACAGATGTAAATGATTCATTACAGGCAAGGCCGTATCCGTATTTCGGGGGGGGGTTTTGGATTTGAGATTTTTGAAAATAAATTTTTGAACTGTTTTTAAAAATTTCAACCCGATGACCTTTTTTCTTTTTTGGTAACTCACATTCAAATTTTTTACACACTATGCTATTTGAATGAATGTGAATATATCTCTCACTTACTTCAAGACATAACTCAAAAAACTTAAAGTGGAAGAAAAACGCATTTAAAGTTTTCAATAAGTTACTTTTTATATGAAAATGATGAAGTATGTATGTATGTCTCTTCTCACAAGGTAAGATTATAAGTTTCACCTTGAAGTAAGTGAGCGATATGTACCATATATATTAGGGTCCGACCGAAGGCTTCGGCTTCTGCCACCTTCGGCCTAAAAATCGCACATTCGGCCTAGAATAGAAAGTTTTTAAACAAATATAGCTCAGAATGTGATATTGTAAAGTTAATGTAAACGACATTAGTTGTGAAGTTAAAGCAATAAGCACTACAAATATTGAAAATAATCTTTGGGAATCTCATGACACAACGGCCATGCAGCCATATAACTCATGCTGAGTTTCAACTTTTAAGATAGAGTTTGAGATGCACATTAAAGAATCTATTATTATGAGGAATGGATGTATTTTTAGCAATTGGCATTTAATTTCATTTTTGAAACTGAAAAAAAGCACAAAAAATTTCTATCTGCCCCTCCGACTAGCGCTGCAGGTCAGCTTTATATCGAATCAGGTTCAAATTTGTGTGGCGAAAACGTTGATAAACTCTTATTTTTAGCTAACAATAAAAAATTATTTGACTTTGAATACTAAAGTACCTTCAACTTTTATTATCATTATAAACTAATATTGTTTATGTTTGCTAATAGATTAAAACCACATAATTTATTTTTTGTTACTTATACATGGAATTTTTGTTTATTTAAGTTTTTATTTATAAAATGCTAAGCCTTCGGCTTCGGCTTCGGCCGTAGGTTTCGAAATTGGCAGAAGTTCGGCTTCGGCCAAAAAGTCACCTTCGGTCGGACCCTAATATATATACAGTCAGTCCGTTCATAAAAAATATGCATCTGGTCTTAAGGTTGTATTTTTCTAGGCAACAAAAATTTTTAAAAAAATCGTTTACAGAAAACTTGAAAATCCTTTATCCTAGCTAAAAAAATCAAAACTAAATTATTTCATATATTCAGTAACTTGGATAGTTATTTTTATACAGTGGAGTCTCTATTATCCGTCAGGCACGGGAACAGCAGCCTGACGGATAATCGAATTATGGCAAAATTTTGTTTTGATTCTGTATGGTGACGCTAGATACATATGAACTGTAACACAAAAACGCAAAAAAAAAGGAAACGTAACAAAAAATTTGCTGACAAAATGTGGTGGTTAATCGGGAGACGGATAATCGAGACTCCACTGTACTTACTTTATAGTGAACACTTTTGTGACTTAAGCTACTAAAAACATTTTAAATATTTTATGTGTCCGCTTTTGGCTGTAATGATGAGTTGTATTATCTTAGTCATACTCGCTATCAATTTGTCAAGTACTTGAGTACTGATCTCCGACCATTGTCCATTGGTGACCTTTCATAACCAGACCATACTGAAAAATGACATATGTTAACTGACTTTAATTAAAAACTTAGGGCTTGTTCAGAACAATTCAAGCTTCAAAACGACGAATAATTCTAATTGATGCCGCTTCCCTGTGCTGAGATAATACTTCAGTACTGAGATAATACTTCAGTTCCCGTTTCAATTCTCGGACAAGTATTTCGACGACGATGAAACGAGACATGGCAATGATTAAATTTTTTCGAACTTTTTTTCTAATGCAATTGCAAGCTCCTTTTCGAAGACAACTACTCAAATCGATATTTCCTCAAAGGCCATTTCCTCCACAACCGATTACAACTCGCTGAGATGCCTGGATCTATGCAGCTGTTTATTTCACAAGTCATCTCAAAGATATTAAGTCTTTTCTGGGTACTCTCGATGAAAAATATGCAAAATGTATTGACAAAGCCCGAAAGACAATTCAATTACCCAATCTAAAAAACGAATTCGCGATCTAAAAATAGTTTTTCGCGATCATTTCTCTAACAATTGCAAAGTAAAACAAAGACAAAGGGCAAATCTCTCACTGATGTTTTAGAAACACAATTCCTCAGGAAATTCAATTATGTTATCGATCAGAATACTAGGGTTGTCAAATTCAAAGTAATTGTAGGCATTCCAAAAACGGGTGAATCCAACTAGTCCGACATGAGATTGAAGTATTTAAATATGCTGCGTATAAAAGAACCTTGGAAGATTACCGACGATAATTTTTGTTTGAAAATTTGAGAAAACATATCCTCATCCATCGTTCCGTTTCCATGACTTTCTTGGTTAATAAAATAAATTAAAGAAAATATATTTATACTTTTTTTTCGTAAATATTATCATCACAGAAATATTTCGTAGGTTTTTCGTAAATATTTTATGTTTTATAACAATTAAAATTTTAATTTTCAATCTAAATCTGCTTATACCACATACTGACGGCACTAAAACATAAAGATAAGCTAATACAGATCGATGATTTTCAACTATTTTTTGCAGATGATCAAAAATCATTTTCAAAATCTGATGACCTTTTTTTAGACCTTTTTTTCGCAATGTCGATTTCATATACATAGTGTCTGTTCGTTTGAGAAAATCGCTTTTATATGGTGTATTCCTCTCAAAGTTAATTTTAAGTAGTGTCTATCCTTTGCAAAATCGTTTCTATATAGTGTCCTTCAATTTTTATACAATTATATAAATGATGAAAAGCAACATACCACATTTTGTACATTTAAATAGTTCAGTGCCAGATTTCAATATGCTAACGAGCGAACTTTTAATTACACGTTGGTGTTCGCAAAAAATTTGCTGTAAGTCAGTGAATGACTTGTCAAGTGTTTCCAAAATATTTGTTGTCTATTACGGTCTATCACTTAGAATTATTTTCATGTTATTTTCTTGTAATGATGGTAAATAATCGCAAAATTTGCATATGTTTACATACAGTGCGACCGTGTGCATCCGAGAGTTGTACATCGGATTCCTGTAGACCAGACTGCTGTATATCATCTGCAGGAATATGAAGAATATATGATTTATCTAATAAATGAAGAAAATAAGTATTTAAGCTATTAAACCTGTAAAAATATTGATAAATAGCTTACCTTTTTCCTTCATTGTTTCCATTTCATTTTGAAATGTCATTTTTGGCTAAAAATCAAAATTAGATGTTAAATTACTCACCAAAGCTTCAAAAACTCTCACCTCACACACGGTTGAAAAAATCACTTCAGTTCCACCCGCACTGCCACCAAACATGGCTGTCAAAATTTTCAGCCCAACCCCCTCACCAACCCGCACCACCAAACATGGCTGTCAAATTTTTTTTGGGTCTGTAATTTCACCTTAGTGAAACCTAGCGTTGCCACTAGCACCGAAAAATG
Source organism: Meiosimyza platycephala (assembly GCA_963662105.1). Lineage (NCBI taxonomy): Eukaryota > Metazoa > Arthropoda > Insecta > Diptera > Lauxaniidae > Meiosimyza > Meiosimyza platycephala. The sequence goes on along the minus strand of OY759208.1, from coordinate 71,509,823 downwards.
TTGTTGACGGATAATGAAAAACAAAGAATTCCCGACAAGCAACTTATACTCCGAACGAAAATTATTAACATTTTTTGATTTTGTAAAACTACACCATACTTCTACACAAAAGTCTTAGATTATTTCACTCAAATACATATTTATCCGCACTGAAGATACATGCCATTATTTTGTGCTTTTTTACTGATTGCAACTAAGGATTCCTTTTTTTTTTGTCAATTTGTTTAATATCTAATATGTATGTATGTATTAAAATCAATCGATATTGTTATGTTTTTGGCCCTCAGTGAAATTGTGTTATGATAATTTGGCTCCCCGCTTAAAAAATGTGTGCACTCCTAGTGTACAGTGTGCATATGATAGGCCATCTGTCGCATAAAATTCTGATAAAAGATTTAGTAGTACTTCGATAAGTCTAAAACTTTAATTAAAAACTACTATTTTTACACATATAAAATATTATTTTAGCATCGTAACTTCAAATAACAATCTTATATTGCAATGATCGTAAAATCAGACCTTTATTGGCTAATAACTTAAATCTTGTTACAAGGTTTGATCGTCTCCATTAAGTATTTTATTCATTACAGTAGAGAGGGCGGCGATATGGTATGGGCTGCAGTTTTATACTACGCAACTATTGATCTTATTGTAAAAAGTACGCGAATGACCGGGAGATCATTACAAAAATCTTCTGGAACAAGTTTTTCCACAGATTAATGATATTTTTGGACCACTAGAGTGGATTTATCTACATGATAATGCACCTATACAAACGGCACGTGTAGTTAAATCATGAATTTCTAGCCAAAATTTTGAAACCTTAAATTTGCCGCCCTTCTCATCCGATCTTAACATAATGTTTGAGGTTGCCTAACCCGTAAGGTCTACGAAGGAGGAATATGGTACAAAACTAAGAATGAGCTTATTGATGGAATAAAAGCAGCAGGGACCGATTTTTCTCATGGTTACTTAAAATTTCTATACGAGTCAATGAAATGCAGAATTTACAAAGTTATTGCGAATAACGGTAAAAGTATACATTTTTAAATAAATATTCAGATAAAACTATTACAATTAAATTAATTTTTTAATACAAACAATTTATTTTTGTTTCATTTATAGAGCAATTAAAAAGTGGTTCTATCCTGGTGAACCAAGAAAAAAAGAAGAATTTCATACATGTTTATAAGCAATTAAAGAAAAGTACCGTTATAATGCATTGGGAATTGATTTTTAGCCTTTAAGTAGTGCATTATAAGTGCTTTTATATTTCTGAAAAGTTTGAGCATTTATTGTTTTTGCATTCACAATTTATAGAGATTTTTTGCATAAAATTCAGTTGGTTCTATCCTGATGAACCGCAGTGTATGTATATAAAACAAAGTAGTAGGCTGATATATCCAATACATTGAACAACAGAGTTGTGGCCATATTTTGGTTGTCTTTTGCAGGAATAGTGCCTGAGAAGCTGATCAAGCATATCAACACCATATTTAGTATGATAATATGTAGAAATCAATTATTTCTGGTTTCTTTTTACATATTCATATGCATCTGCTAGATTCTAACTTACCAAAGGTAGTTTTCTTTCCCGTAGTTAAATTTCCAACTCATGTGTATTTAAAAAATTATAGGAGGTAATATTTCGGCCCTTCAAGTCTTCCACTAACATAAGTCTAAATACTACGCGGTATCCTTGTTTGACTACTCTTTGACAGTTTTGGTCTCTTCACATATAAGCCTATAGCGGCCAAGCATAACTACTTTTTGAATCACAAAGAATTCAAATTTTCATTCCATACTTCCCAGGTTTTGAATACACTGCTTGAATAGGCATCGACCCCGATATACTGATATTTGCTCATCAATAGTAACATTCTCACCAGGGCTTTGCATTTTTCTGAGGTTGCATTCCCATTTATCCCAAACATCTCTGATTGGTACTCATTTATCACGAGCTCGTCGTTCGTTTCTATCACTTGTCATACGAAGCGCAGAGCTCGTGATATATTCTCAAATCTGCGGGGGCTCATAACATCTGAAGATGGGCTTACATTTCTTATCATCTCAGAAGCTCTCCAAACCTTTTCACGTCCATGATATTCCTGTGCTAATAGAATACAATAGGCCGGCCAATTTTGACCCATTATGTGTGCAGTATGCCCGGAGTCAATACAAATGACAGTATAAGTAAACCAGATTTCTAAAAACGGGAAATCCCCCTTTTGCATGTAGCGGTACACAGTGTGACCAAAGTTACAAAGAACTCCCAAACAACGGTAAAAGTAAAATTTCGATAAACGAAACCTTACACGCAGTGTCAAGTGTGTTGTGACTCTATATAACGTAGAAAAATAGTATTGGGCAATTTTGACCCATGTTGACGGTGAACGTAACTTTTTTTATACTGGCCAAACTAAAATTGCTAGAAACTATTTTCTTTTAAGTTTATATAGTCAAAAGAATAAAAGTCATAAAAACTTATACTTGTACGTGGTACAGGGCCGGTAGTATTTAAGTTGAAATACGTCGTTGGGCAATTTTGACCCATGTATACTGGATAAGGGTTAAAGAGTAAATCTCGTCAAAATGTGGCTAGACATGAAAAAAAAGACTTGTTCAACGATGCGGTATCCTCGGCGAACAGATATTCATAAATCTATTTATTAAATATAATACTGATATACCCTCAAGCCTGCGGTCTTTTTTCCACGGGCAAATATATTTCAACGCCGAAACGAGCCGCGCTTTCAGACGAGAACTTCAACAAATTAATGTTAATGAATATTCACATTATGCCAGATGACTAAATTGCACACTCCAATTACACACGTCTTTTTTTTTTCCTTACCTGTTAACTTCCAGAGTCCAAACCAACAGTTTTTATAAGAAGACCACTACCGCAACGATAAAAAAATTTAATATATATATCACATCTTAACGGATTAACGATCAACGTTAACTTGCGTTAAACCTTCCGAAATGTAACGCTTTAACGTTTAATGAAATTAAATTTGTTAGTAACGGATTGGCGACTAACGAAGTTAACTATTTGATTAACGGTGCCCAGCAATGCCTAAATATAGTTATTATAATACCACACGTATTTTTTTCATCAACGCTAGCAGGATTTGGACTTCTTGGCTTAACTGCATTGATATCCCAGCAAGTAATGTAATGTAACATTTTATCTCAATTTATTCAAACAGAAGCAGAGGTGTGTTTGAACTATTTTAATGTAAGCGTCCTTATTATTTCGCACATCACTGTTCATTAGACCGATTCAAAAAAAAAAAAGTCTCTCCCAGTAAAACGGACAGCCTAAGTGCTAAAGTCTATGCTAGTGCTCGTAACAACATCAAAGAGTCGCCCACCAACGCCAATACTCAACAGATCGCTCTTGCGCAAAAGCACACACACCTTGTACAAACACACCAAAACGTATTAAAAAATGCTGAAGAGTCAACAGCACCTAATCAAACTGGTCCCCTCTCTGTTAAATCACCATGGAGTGTTCAATGTAGCTCTCTTTTGATACCCCAGCAGGGAAATGTGCCACCTATGCCCCAGCAGGAAAATAATGCAACAACCGCAAGTATAAAATTTCTCAATGTTTCTAATACTTCTAGCAAAAAAAATACCTTTACCGCCGATATTAACTCCAACAAGGCTGTAACTTCAGCCATCCAAACAGGAATGGATCGCTCTATTAAAATCAAGCGAAAGTTAAGTCCTAAGGGTAATGCAAGTAACTCAAAAAAGATGTTTAAACTATTTAGCCACATATAATAATTTAAAAAAATATTTGGGGTCTATGTTGACCCCATGCGTCCACTTAAGTAAAAATCTTTGTGCGCCTACTTAAGGGTTAAACTAAGCAAAAGTGAAACAATTACTAACAACCCACTTAGCGAAAATCGATATGCTTTGCTTGATATCGACTCATCTAAATTGAATGACGACAAAATGGTCGACTCAAACAATAAAACGCTTAAACCTCCCCCCATCTACATACGTGAACGCTGCTCTAATGCACTTGTTTGTAATTTAGTTTCTCTAATTGGAAAAGATGCCTTTCATATAATACCTGTCACGAAAGGCAATGTTTCCGGAACTAAAATACAAATTTACGCAGAAAAAAATTAAAGAACAATTGCCACTTACCTAGAAAAAATAAAAAGATTTACTACACCTACCAGCTTAAAAGCAGCAAAGGTTCAACAATTGTAATTAAAGGCATAGAACCCGATGTCGAACAAAATGAAATTAAAGAAGCTCTAATTCATGCAGGATTTAACCCGAAGTCAATTTTCAACATTAGAAACAAAAATAAAATCCCACAGCCGCTTTTTCGTGTTGAATTTGAACCAGATACCCAAAAATTGCAAAAAAATTAGGTGCATCCTATTTATAATCTGCGTTACCTACTAAGCCGCAGAATATCCGTTGAGGAGCCCCTTAAACGATTGGGCCCTGTGCAGTGCACAAACTGCCAGAAATTTGGCCACACCAAATCTTATTGTACCCTTCGTACTATTTGTGTTGCTTGTGGCGACTTTCACCCCTCCTCAGCATGATCTACTGACAATAAAGATGCTACTACAAAAAAATGCAATAATTTCGGAGGCAACCACACGGCTAACTACAGGGGGGTGCCCAGTATATGCTGAATTGAAGAACAAAATGCGCTTACGTAAGGAAATAGTTCGAAGTTCACCTAGCCAAGTCACGCAGACTTTTACAAATAATATTGTACCTACAAACTTGCCCAACACATCAGCTCAGACCTATGCTAACGTGCTTAAGTCTAGTCAGGATAAACCTGCAAATATCATAAGCAACTCTCAAAATTTTGAGACCATGCTCATGACGCTCACTCAATGCATGACTCAGTTCATGGCAACTATGCAGACAATGATGCATGAGATGATGAACAATCAAAACCAACTTATGAAAGTTTTGATTGGATATAAATGAACACTCTCAAAATCTGTCACTGGAATGCAAACGGCGTAAGCCAACACGAATTAGAAATAAAAAACTTTCTTTGCAATAACGAAATTGATATTTTACTTATTTCTGAAACTCATCTCACCATCATGCACAATTTTAAAATTGAAGGGTATAGATTCTACAAAACCTGTCACCCTGATGGCGCGTGGAGGTACAGGTATACTCATTAAGACCCGTATAAAGCATAAAGCTGTAAACTAGATTTCATATTTTTCAAAACAGATTTCCACATAAAATTTATATTCCGTTAAAACATAGCTTCAATACGAAAAAAATCCTTTGTTCAATTATATTTATGTTTATATTTTTAAGTACAAAAATAATAAAAATTTGCGGTTAATGCAAATTAAAAAATAATGAGAAATTCGAATTCCCCATGTGAATGAATGTGAGACTGAATTATAAGAAAAAAGTTCACCTCAGCGATAACCACCATCGTTTTTAGGTCGTTGGTTAACTTTTTTTTTTTGCAAAAGTTTCAAGAGTAATATTGAAATCGCTAATCAGGAGCGCAATATTTATAAAATTTTTTTACTCAGCACACTCGGGACACTTCTGTCGATGCCTCTAAATTTCAGAGACTTTTTTTTTTTTGAACCGGTCTACTGTTCAGACATATAACATTATAAAAGACACGCACTACACTTAATAATAATTCGACGATTAAATTTTGATGTCTCATGTTGTCATTTATATCGGACAGTCTTTTACAAAACCAACGAATTTTGACAAAAATTCACCGACACATTTTTGATTTGGCTGAAATTTTTTTTAAAGGTTCTGTATCGAAAAAGAAGAGATACGTATTCGAGGATTTTTAAAAAACAAATTTTTTTTTCAAAATAGAGCGAATTCAAATTTTGAGAATTTCGTGATTATTGGCTTGGAGGCTCACTTTCAAAAATTCATAACTCCGGTTCCGTTAAAGCTAGGAAATTGATTTTATTATCATTTTAAAACAAAGAAAATTATCTTTAATAAAAAATTATTTACAAATTATTATTGTTATAAACACTTAAATTGTTTTAATTGATTTCCCCCACTCTGTATCAAATTTTTGACCTGACCATCGTATTTGACGTAAAATTTCCTATCGAAAACATATTTGTTTTTAATGGGCAAACTATTATTTCACTTAAATTTTGAGAATTTCGAAATTTTTGGCTTGGAGACTAACTTGCAAAAATTCACAACTCCGGTTGTGTTAAAGCTATAAAAATTATATTAATTTCATTGTAAAGCTAAAAATATTAACTTATAAAAAATTATTAACAAATTAATATTATTATAAACAATTTAAATGTTTAAGTCAATTTTAAACAATTACTCCCACCCTGTATCAAACTTATAATGTCAGAATCGTGTTTAACGTCAAATTTCCTATCGAAAACAGTTTTTTATTTATGGGGAAACTATGGAACAAGAAAATGAGGCGTGCAATAGAATCCGCGAGCCGATAAGATGTGCCACACTACATAAATTCATTTTTTTCTAATAGTAAAAATAGTTTCCCCATTAAAAAAAAAAGTTTTCGAAAGGAAATTTTGACGTAGAACACGATTCTGATATTAAAAGTTTGATATAGGGTGGGAGCAATTGTTAAAAATTGATTTAAACATTTAAATTGTTTATAATAATATTAATTTGTTAATAATTTTTAAAAAATTATTTTTTTATTTAAGTTCATATTTTTAGCTTTACAATGAAATTAATTTGAATTTTATAGCTTTAACAGAACCGGAGTTATGAATTTTTGAAAGTGAGCCTCCAAGCCAATAATCACGATATTCTCAAAATTTGAATTCGCTCTATTTTGAAAAAATTTTTTTATTAAAAAATCCTCAAATACGTATCTCTTCTTTTTCGATACAAAACCCATAAAAAAATTTTCAGCCAAATCAAAAATGCGTCGTCCGAAAAGTGTTCGGTTTCGTTTCATATTTTGTTTTGCTCTCACTATTTCTTCGTTTTGTATTTATTAAGTGTCTGTAGTACCTGGAGACCGACCACTGTTCGGTTTTTCGTTTTGAGGTTGAAAAAATCGAAAAAATATGGAATAAGTTGTAAAAAGTTGACTAATATTTATTTTACATCGCGAAAAAAATTGTTTTTTTCAAACTAGTTGTGGCATCTGAAAGTATTACTCTTACCCTTCAAAACCCATTTTAAATTTTGTTGATATTTCTTTTAATCACCAGAGCCTGGAGACCGACCACTGTTCAGTTTTTCGTTTTGAGGTTGAAAAAATCGAAAAAATATGGAATTTGTTGAAACTTGTTTTGTTGACTAATATTGAATAAGTTGAAATATTTAAAAAACATTGAAAAGAGTTGAAAAGCCAAAAATAAAAATTAGGAAAGTTGTAAGAGGTTGAAAAAAATTAAAAGAAGTTATAAAATGTTGAAACAGTTGAAAGAAGCTGAATAACTCAAAAAAAGTTGAAAGAGGTTGAAAAAGTCGAAAGAAGCTGAATGACGTTCAAAAAGTCGGAAAAATATGGAAAATGTTGAAAAAAGTTGAAAGAGGTTGAAAAATGTTGAAACAGTTGAAAGAAGTTGAATAATTCGAAAAAAGTTGAATGAGGTTCAAAAGTCGAAGAAAGTTGAATAAGGTTGAGAAATGTTGAAACAGTTGAAAAAATTAAATGGGATTGAAAAAATTTGAAAGAAAAAAGTTGAAATATCTCAAAAAAAATTTGATGAGGTTGAAAAAGTTGAATATGGTTGAAAAAGTCTGAAAAATTGAATGAGGTTGAATAAAGTTGAAAGTGGTTGAAAAACTCGAAAAAAGTTGAATATCTCTAAAAAAATTTCATGAGGTCGAAAAAAGTTGACTGAGTTTGACAGAGTCGGAAAAATATGGAAAATGTTGAAAACAGTTGAAAGAGGTTAAAAAGAGTTGAAACAGTAAAAAAATATTTAAATAAATCACAAAATGACCCACTTACAACATTTTGTTATAATGGGAAGTACCACGCCCACTGATGTAATCCCGTCGAAGTCCATTTAATTTCAGAGTTAATACTAACCGACATCTCTATACCAAATTTTAAAAAGATAACTCTCATAGCACACTAAATATAACACAAAAAGCGTTTTTTTCTTGTATGGGAGCTGCCACGCCCAGTGATTCAATCCCCTCGAAATGCAATTAATATTAGAGCTTATAGTAACTGACATCTCCATAGCAAACCTAACAAAGTATTACTCTTATAATATACCATATATAACACAAAACGTTTTTTGCTTGTATGGGAGATGCCACACTCACTAATGCAATCCCGTCGAAATACATTTAATTTCAAAGCTTATAGAATCCGACATCTTAGCACCAAATTTTAAAAAGATTACTCTCTTAGCACACTAAATATAACTTTTAACGTTTTTTGTTTGTATGGGAGGTGTCACGCCCACAGGTTCTAATGCGCTCATTTTTAGTCATAAGATACCTTATAGCGAGTACATCCACATTGTTAAATTCTATAACAACCCCATTGGTAGTTCTCTTATTATGAATATTGTGGGCTGTGCCACGCCCTTCATCGAGTTTTGCCAGTATAGTGACATATTATGTTATGATGACTGCTTTTAGTGGTATTATCTATAAAATTTTTATGAAAATCGTCAGAGCCGTTTTTGACCTACAACCTGCACTAGGTCATTTGAAAAGTATATTTTCACTGTATCACCGTGTATTGAATCAAAATTTTCAATTATTGAAAAGTTCCACGGCCACTTTTCGATTCCGCCCACTGTTGGCAAAATTTAAAATATTTATGATCTGCATCTGTGTACCAAATTTTATTACAATGTCTTGAATGGCTTGCGAGATATGACGTTATAAAAAATAAAGTTTAGGGCTGTGCCACGCCCCTGTTGTAGTCTTTAAAAACTTAAACCCTACCACGATCTAAATTTTGTTTACATGTGCACATCAGTGATGGCATTTTCGGTACATTTGTACTTTTTTCGGTACATTTGCGTCCTGAAAAATCGTATTCAGTACATTTAACAAGTTTTCAGTACATTTGTCACATTTTTAGTACATTCGGCGAATTTTCAGCACATTTTCAGTACATTTTCGGTACATTTGAACAATTTATAATAATTACCTGTTTTCGGTTTAATTAAATGAAAAAATAATTCCAATGTTATAATAATTACCTTTTTTTGTATAAATAATTGCAAGGTGTAGTTTTTGTAATTTCATATGTGTATGTATATCTCATTTTCCTAGGGTTTTTGAGATGCCAAAAGTGAGGACCTTTTTTTTTTTTTTGGTTATTGAGAAAATTTTACAAAAATTTCGTACATTTTAATAAAATTGGATGTTCACGCCAAAAAAGTACATTCGGCCTCTAAAAAGTACATTTCAAGTCTCGATTCAGTACATTTTCACAAAACCCAAATGCCATCACTGGTGCACATAATCCCTAAATTTTATCAAAATCGCTGCAGCCATTTTCGAAATAAGGTTCAGCCATATATATATTTATTTTTATATTTATATATGTATGTACAGGTAGTCCCCGACTTACGACCGAGATAGGTTCCTAGTCATCGGTCGTAAGTCGATTAAGTCGTAAGTCGAGTTTCATAAAAAATAACTAAAGAAAAATATTACATACATACTGTACTACTAACTTTTAGGGTCAGGAGAAATGAAACTACCCAAAATTCATATAGTTCAAACTTTATTTAAAATAATAATATGTAATAATAATAATAACACAAAAATATATATTGAAATGTGTAGTAATAACACATATTTAAGCATTTTCTATGAAAAAAATTGAAAGAAAAATTGGTCGTAAGTGCGAATAGTCGTAAGTCGAACGGTCGTAAGTCGGGGACTACCTGTATGTACATACAATTATTGTTCGTTTAATATAATAGGAGATACATATATCTCATTTTATTAGGGCAAATATGAGAGCTTTATTATGTAATTTTTAGAAAAATTTTGTACATTTTAGTAGAATTGGGTGTACATTCGGCATCTAAAAGTAATTTCAAATCTCGATTCAGTACATTTTAACAAAACCTAAATGCCAACGTCCAAATAAAAGATGATTTCTAAAGAGCGACAAAGAGAAAATTTATTGCAGCCTACATTTATGAAATTTTTAAGTACCCGCATAGATATTTATTCAAATTCCTTGAGCTTTTTGTCGATATTGGGAATGGAATTGTAACCGACGATTTATTGAGGTTAAAGTTTGTTTTATATTCGAAAAAGACATTTCCTTTGGTGATATCTTTATAGGGTTTTGATATTTTTCTTTGACTTATAAAAATCATTTTTGGCAGTAACATTTGTTTTGAAAAATGGGTCCAAAACAATCTTTTAGGAGGGTTGGGGACCTCCCCTAACACTTCCAAAATCCATTTTTGGTCTTTTCCCATCGATTTGTGCAACAAAACTTTTTTCGAGAAATGGGTTCAAAAAACCCTTTTAGGAGAGTCGGGGACCACCTCTATCACTTTCAAAATACATATTCGGTCAATCTTTTAGGAGGGTTGGGGACCTCCCCTAACACTTCCAAGAGACCAAAGAGGCTACCACACTACATATTAAAAAGTTTACAGTTTTTACAGTTTATACCAGACCTTGAAACTTTTATACTTTTATTCAAAAAGTTTCTAAAAACTTTTATGTTATTAAAGTTTTATGTTATAAAAGTTTTTAAAAACTTTTATTGGAAAAAATTTTTTTCAAAAAACTTTTTCAAAAAACTTATACATAAAAGTTTTTCTGAAAAACTTTTATAAAAAACTTTTTCATAAAAGTTTCATAAAAGTATTTTTAAAAAAAAAAAATTTAAAAAATAGAAGTTGCTAAAAACTTTTTTTTTTTATAACTTCATTTCTTTTTATTGAATCTTCTTTTAACCCAGCAGTACAGTATGAACTCTGCAGATCGCTATTTTTTTACCAACAAACAAGTTAGTCAGTGATGACAAAATCAATTTTTTTTAAATTGTTTTTTTTAACAAAATGCATTGTTTTTTAGTAATTTTTCTAAAATCGCATGAAATTTTTTTTTTCTGGGAGCTGCTGGGTCAAGAGGCTAACAATAAGTCTTAAAATCTTATACTAAGTAACATTATTATAAATAGATTAATATTATGTATAATTAATATATAATTTAATAATGAACTTGTCTCCAGAAACAAAAATTTAGCAGAGACTTATACTTTTTGTATATAAAAATGATATAGCCAAAAGTGCTACTAAATTGTGGCTTGGACTTTTTAGAACGGGTCGAATTTGTCCATTATTTATATTTTTAATTATAACTCAAAAACCATACATTTTTTATAGAAACACAGTCTCAGATTTATTGTAGGGAATTAAATTTCCTATCGAAATGAATTTTTATATTGGGAAAAAAATTATTTTTTCAACAAAATAAGTTAAATAACTTATTGAAAAAAAACGAAAAATTTCACGTGTTTTAATTTTTTCAAATTTTTGAGTACAACTTTTTTTTGAGTGTATTTAGGGGGTTTTTTGTTCTCAAAAAAGAAAGGTGACGTAGTTTGCGTCAAATTGAAGGCCCACAAAAGTATTTTGGATAAAAATTTAATGAAATACAGTTGTGCTAAGTTACCTACTTTTGTATGATTTTAATAACACAGGACGACAAAAATAAAAAAAATCCAAAACCAGAGACCAGACTTATCATATCCGAAGGACTTTGATGCGCTGAATCCGAATCCGAGCTCAGATTATCTGCTTTACGTCAGGTTTTCGAGATATTCTTACCTAAAAGTGCAAAAAACACGGTATTTGGATATATTTGAGCTTATTTTACATCGCGAAAAAAATTGTTTTTTTCAAACTAGTTGTGGCATCTGAAAGTATAACTCGTACCCATCAAAACCCATTTTAAATTTTGTCGATATCTCTTTTAATCACCAGAACCTGGAGACCGACCACTGTTCAGTTTTTCGTTTTGAGGTTGAAAAAATCGAAAAAATATGGAATTTGTTGAAAAAAGTTGATTAATATTGAATAAGTTGAAATATTTAAAAAACATTGAAAAGCCAAAAATAAAAATTAGGAAAGTTGTAAGAGGTTGAAAAACGTCAATGAAGGTTAAAAATGTAGTATGGGTTGAAAAGACGAAAAATGTTGGAAAAGTCGGAAAAAAATGGAACAGAAAAAAGTTGAGAGAAGTTGAAGCATGAAAGTGAAAAGTGTTGAAAAAGTTGAAAGAGGTTGAAAATCTACAAAAAGATGAAAATCTTGAAAAAAATGGAAAGATGTTGAAAAAGTCAAGAAAAGTTAAATCAAGTTGACAAAATCGGAAAAATATGGAAAATGTTGACAAAAATTAAAAGAGGTTGTAAAATGTTGAATCAGTTGAAAGAAGCTGAATAACTCAAAAATAGTTTAAAGAGGTTGAAAGAAGCTGAATGACGTTCAAAAAGTCGGAAAAATATGGAAAATGTTGAAAAAAGTTGAAAGAGGTTGAAAAATGTTGAAACAGTTGAAAGAAGTTTAATAATTCGAAAAAAGTTGAATGAGGTGCAAAAAGTCGAAGAAAGTTGAATAAGGTTGAAAAATGTTGAAGCAGTTGAAAAGTTAAATGAGATTGAATGAAGTTGAAAGAGTTTAAAAAACTCGAAAAAAGTTGAAATATCTCTAAAAAAATTTGATGAGGTTGAAAAAGTTGAATATGGTTGAAAAAGTCGAAAAAATTGAATAAGGTTGAATAAAGTTGAAAGTGGTTGAAAAACTCGAAAAAAGTTGAATATCTCTAAAAAAATTTAATGAGGTCGAAAAAAGTTGAATGAGTCTGACAGAGTCGGAAAAATATGGAAAATGTTGAAAACAGTTGAAAAAGGTTGAAAAATGTTGAAACGGTTGAAAAAAGTTGAATAACTCTAGAAAAGTTGAATGAGGTTCAAAAAGTCAAAAAAGTTGAATAAGGTTGACAAAGTCGGAAAATGTTGAAAAAAGTTGAAAGAGGTTGAAAAATATTGAAACAAATGAAAGAAGTTGAATAACTCTAAAGAAGTTGAATGAGGTTCAAAAAGTCGGAAAAATATGGAAAATGTTGAAAAAAGTTGAAAGAGGTTGAAAAATGTTGAAACAGTTGAAAAAAGTTGAATAATTCGAAAAAAGTTGAATGAGGTCAAAAAAGTCGAAAAAAAGTGAATAAGGTTAACAAAGGTGGAAAATGTTGCAAAAAGTTGAAAGAGGTTGAAAAATGTTGAAACGGTTGAAAAAAGTTGAATAACTCTAAAAAAGTTGAATGAGGTTTAATAAGTCAAAAAAGTTGAATAAGATTGACAAAGTCGGGAAATGTTGAAAAAAGTTGAAAGAGGTTGAAAAATATTGAAACAAATGAAAGAAGTTGAGTAACTCTAAAAAAGTTGAATGAGGTTCAAAAAGTCGGAAAAATATGGAAAATGTTGAAAAAAGTTGAAAGAGGTTGAAAAATGTTGAAACAGTTGAAAAAAGTTGAATAATTCGAAAAAAGTTGAATGAGGTCAAAAAAGTCGAAAAAAAGTGAATAAGGTTAACAAAGGTGGAAAATGTTGAAAAAAGTTGAAAGAGGTTGAAAAATGTTGAAACGGTTGAAAAAAGTTGAATAACTCTAAAAAAGTTGAATGAGGTTCAATAAGTCAAAAAAGTTGAATAAGGTTGACAAAGTCGGGAAATGTTGAAAAAAGTTGAAAGAGGTTGAAAAATGTTGACACAAATGAAAGAAGTTGAATCATTCTAAAAAAGTTGAATGACGTTCAAAAAGTCGAAGAAAGTTGAATATGGTTGAAAAAGTCGAAAAAATTGAATGAGGTTGAATAAAGTTGAAAGAGGTTGAAAATCTCGAAAAAAGTTGAATATCTTTAAAAAAATTGCATGATGTCGAAAAAAGTGGAATGAGTTTGACAAAGACGGAAAAATATGGAAAATGTTGAAAGAGGTTAAAAAAAGTTGAACCAGTCGAAAAATATTTAAATAAATCACAAAATGACCCACTTGCAACATTTTGTTATAGTAGGAAGCACCACGCCCACTGATGCAATCCCGTCGAAGTCCATTTAATTTCAGAGAACCGTGATCTCTATACCAAATTTTAAAAAGATAACTCTCATAGCACACTAAATATAACACAGAACGTGTTTTGCATCTATGGGAGGTGCCACGCCCACTGATGAAATCCCGTCGAAATCAAATTAATTTCAAAGCTTATAGTAACAGACACCTCCATACCAAATTTCATTAGGATTACTCTTATAGTTCACCAAATAATGCACAAAACGTTTTTCCTTGAATGGGAGGTGCCACGCCCACTAAAAAAATCGTGTCGAACTCCATTTAATTTCAAAGCTTATAGTAACCGACATCTCTATACAAAATTTTATTAGGATTACTATTATAGTTCACCAAATGTTACACAAAACGTTTTTTGCTTATATGGGAGGTACCAAGCCCACTGATGCAATCCCATCGAAGTCCAATGAATTTTAAAGCTTATGGTAACCGACATCTTAGCACCAAATTTTAGAAAGATTATATTAATAGCACACTAAATATAACATTTAACGTTTTTTGCTTGTATGGGAGGTGCCACGCCAACTGGTACTATTGCACCCATTTTTGGTTAAAAAATACCTTATAGCAAGTAAACCTACCATACTAAATTTCATATCGACTGCATTTTTAGTTCTCTTATTATAACGATTATAAATATTGTGGGCTGTGTCACGCCTTTCAACGAGTTTGGCCAGTATAGTGACATAGCATGTTATGATGACTGCTTTTAGTGGTCTTATCTGTAAAATTTTTATGAAAATCGTCAGTGCCGTTTTTTAGTAATATTGAATCAAAATTTTCAATTATTGAAAAGTGACACGCCCACTTTTCCGATTCCGCCCACTTTTGACAAAATTTAAGACATTTATGATCTGCATCCGTGTATCAAATTTTAATACAATATCTTGAATGGTTTTCGAGATATGACGTTATGAAAATAAAAGCTTAGGGCTGTGCCACGCCCCTCCAGGAGCCTTTGATAAGTTAAAACCCAGCCCAATCCTAATTTTGGTCACATATGTACCTAACCCCCAAGTTTCATCAAAATCGCTGCATCCGTTTTGGAAATAAAGTCTGAAAATATATATATAAATATATAAATACATACAATTATTGCTCGTTTAATAATAGTAGATATAACTGAAGAGCTAAGATTCAAAAGCCGCCAAGTCCAAAAAATGAAAACGTGAGATATTGTAGGAGAGGACGGAAAAAATGTTTGTCTATAATCCTACATATTCTAAATTTAAAAAAAAAAAATTTCCCTTCACAAACTTTTGATTGCAAAAATTTCTGAATAATTCTTTTTATCGAAACCCGGCAAGTCCACATTTCTGAAAATCAAAACCCGTTAAGTCCAATTTTTTATTAAAAAAGATTTGGCAATACATTCATAAATACAAACAAATTACTATTATTATTTTTCAAAATCCGCCAAGTCCCGAGGTTTCAGTTTCAAAACCCGCCAAGTCCACTTTTTAATTGCTCTGTAAATTAAACAAAAATGAATTGTTTGTATTAAAATTTTTTTTTATTGTAATTGTTTTATCTGAATATTTATTTAAAAATGTGTACTTTTACCGTTTTTCGCAATAACTTCATACATTCTGTATTTCATTGACTCGTATAGAAATTTTAAGTAATCAAGACAAACATCGGTCCATGCTGCTTTTATTCCATCAATAAGCTCATCCTTAGTTTCGTACTGTATTCCTCCTTCATAGACTTTACGGGTTAGCCAATCTCAAACATTTTCAATAATGTTAAGGTCGGATGAGAAGGGCGGCAAATTTAAGCTTTCAAAATTTTGGATAGAAATCCATGATTTCACTACAAGCGCCGTGTGTATAGGTGCATTATCGTGTTGATAAAACCACTCTAGTGGTCCAAAAACATCTTTAATTTTTGGAAAAACTAGTTCCAGAAGATTTTTGTAATGATCTCCCGGTCATTCGCGTACTTTTACGATAAGATCAATAGTTCCGTACACCGAAAAAAAAACTTACTCCGTTTAAGGAAAAATGTCTAAATGTAAGGAAAAAATGTCCTTCGATACGATCTAAAGCCATTGGTTCCTCAAAATAAGTAAGTTTGATTCCTTAGTACAAGTAAATGTTGCTGCTTTGAAATAAGGAAAAGTTTACTCAATGTGAGGACAAGGTTATAAAACTGAGAGAATATATCTACTTTGTTTGAGGAAAATTTTACTTTTTCTAAGGATGAATGTATCCTTAAATGAAAGAAATTTACTTAAAATAAATTAAATAAATAAAATAAGTTTTTGTTGAAACTTAGAATAAATTCGCAAAAAACATTTTTCTTTCCTCTATTTCTTTATTTTTTTTTCCTCTATTTCCTCTATTTTCTTATTTGTTGATACTTATTTGATCAGAGAATTGAACCTGTGTTCTGCGCCATGCCACTGTTCAAAGATGCTCATCTTATCCAACTCAGCTACCGACAACCTTTTTAAGACATACTAAAATGATGTCGTTAAACTTCGTAAAAACTATTGTCTAATCAGGGAAGCTTCTGGTTCAAATCCCAGCGACGACATAATTTTTTTTTTTAATTTTTTTTATTTTTTAATTTAAAAGTATTTAAAAAACAAGTAGAGAACATATATATATTGAAAATATCTTGAAAACTGCCTTTTATAATAAAAAACTTTGAGAGAACCAGAGAGAGACAACGTGAATTTGCCAGCATAATCATGATCGGTGCTGCCCAAAGACGCCCGATCGGGTAAAGAGCGTAAGAATCCATGCACATATACAAAACGAAAGATGTGTAAAAGAAACGAAAAAATAATTTAGTTCAGTTTCAGCAGTCAAGCGAGCAGGTTCTATGATTGATGTTGATCTTGCTGCACAGTGTGCAAAATTGAAAACTTTTCTTTCCTTAGCTTTTTTTATATAATTGGAAATGTTACATATGTGCACTGACTTAATTTTTTTTTTCAATTTCATGGTGAGATGTTTTTTTATATATTTTTTATCTTTTTTGATAAAAGTTGCGCATGACTTTTATCGGTAAAAAAGGCTTTTAATACGAAAAACTCATAGTTTTTTTTGTGTGGTAAATATATTTTTTTTTAATTATTTGAACCGCAGTTTCCATTGCGTTCTTAGCTTTAAAATTCTTAATTTGCAATTTCTGTTAATGCAGTTACAGTAAGGATTGTCATTCGGTAGTTATTTGTACTGTACCACGGAAAACCGGATTATAAAATTTTTTGAATACAAGCTTGCCTATTTGGATTAATCTGTGATTTTTATATTAAAAACAATGAATGAGTTAAAGAATTCGGTAGTTATTTGTACTGATTTTTTGCGTTGAATATACCTAAATATAATGATTTTGTGTTTCAAAAATCTGACAACCCTATATACAGTGAAATGTTGACACTTCCACGCCATTGCGGAATAGCGCCTCCCCCCAAAACATTCCATTGCCAACACTGCTAATTTAAGAGAAAAAAAAACATATAGAAAAGCCCCTCCAATTTTGGCTAAAGCTTAGCTAATAATATGACGATTTTAAATGGGATTTATACTTAACATATCTGGGCTAGTATTTGGCTTTTTGGAATAAGCAAGCTGCTTTTATTCAAAAAATTGAAAATGGGCTGAAATTATATACTTCTTGGTAAATGGTCAAAACTGTCTGTTTATGTATTGTATTTGCTGATAAAATTTCATAATTTGTAGCAAATCTAACATTGCGACCTTTTAATGCTACAAAAAATGCAAAATTAAATTGTTCATTATTGTAAATCTATCAAAAAAAAAGGTAAAAAATAATTATTGTGAGTGGGACACTTTCACCGATTTCGAGCGATGACAAGGTGCAGATTCGTCTTGAAATATGACTATATTGTTATCGTAAAAAACGGCGTTTTACCTAGCATCGACCGACTTAACGAGCACGTAGCAAAAGTCATATTTCAAAACGATTCTGAACCTTGTCATCGGTCGGAATCGGTAAGTGTCCCACTCACAATAATTATTTTTTAAATTTTTTTTTTATAGATTTACAATAATGAACTATTTATTTTTGCATATGTAAAGGAATACAAGGACTTTTTGGGAATTGAGTCAGTCCATGGCCCTGAAACAGCCCCGACCTCGATCCCATTATGGATGTTTGGGCCATTTTAAAACGCAAAGTGCGCCAACAAAACCCTAATAATATTCCAAAGTTAAAGGAAATAATTGAATCCACTTGGTACAACGATATTTTATTGGAATTAATACGGAAGCTCTATGAGAGCATGCCTTTTCGAATGGAAAGCGTCATCAAGGTAAAAATAAGCCCTACGCGGTATTAAAATCAATTTTACCGTATTATTTAAAATAATTTAATAATAAATAATTAAAGAATATGTGAGAAATTAAAAATGCGTAAAAAAACTACAAAAAATAATGTATTTTTTCATATAAATAAGTTGTAATTTCTGATTACAAAACTAGCAATTATGTGTTTATTTGGAAAAGATTCCTAGAATTTATTATTGTTAGGTCGACAGTTTTGAAAATACTCAAAACTGTTCCTAGTAACAGTATCTAACAAACTTAAAACCGTAAAACAAAAGTAGATATTATTTTACGCATCAAAATATAAAACTTCTTGCAAAATTCAAGTCTGCGTTTTTTTTGACCGTGAGTGTATTTAAAAAAATAATAATAATTCCTTTTCAATTTGAAACATTTTTAAACATATTGAACAAAACTGGAACAAAAACATCAAAAATAGACCTGCTCACGTTACTACTGAAACCAAACTCAATAATTTTTTTTTCGTGAGAAACGTTTGCTTGTGGTAGTGGGCACCACTGATCATGATTCATGAATAATTTTTTTTTTTTGGTAAGCAAAGAGATAGACAAAGACAAAAACAGAATACTTACGAGAAGAATAGATATTAATTTCAGCAGCGAGTGTTGCCACTCATTTATTAAGGAAAATTTTCCTACGTTATAGTAAATTTTTTGAAGAAACTAACTAAAACTGAGTACGATTTTCCTTAAACAAAACATTCCATTAGAGGAAATTTTTACTCAAATGAGGAACAAGTTGTCCTCAAAAATTCTTCCCAAAGAAAAATTTACTATTTCAAAGGAAAATTTTACTAAAACCACAAACTCTATATTTGAGGAAGAGCTTTGACTTGCTTTAATGAAACATGAACTCATTTCACAGGACTCAATTACTAAATCAAACGATATTTTCATAAATATGAGGAAAAATAACTTAGATTAAGGAAATCGGAGGAAGGCAGTTCTTTAAATTTAGTACGGTCTTTTTTTCGGTGTAGTATGAAACTGCAGCCCATACCATTACGCCACCCTTTCTACTGTGATGAAGGGTCAGAAATTTTTCCTGCTTACGCAAATAATGCTATAACTTTAATTTTCACGATTTGCGTTTTCAGAAATAATTTTTGATCCAGTAGAGAGGGCGGCGCACAGTGTAACATTAGCAGCCATAAGGAAAAAAAAAGTTCCGAATTTCTTAAAAACTAATACATAGATCGGTAAAAAAATCTTCAACTAAGAGCAATCTATAAGCATTTTCGAAATATGTGGAAATTTGAATGAACAGCATGCACGGAAAGTTGAAGTTTTATTCTAAAAATTTACAATTTTAGGTTTATGCAATTCAATATCTCAAGCTTAGCTGTTATTATCTCCAAAACTATTCAGTCAATTTACAAACATGTACACATTTTTGAAAAGTTTGGAGTTTCTGTTTTCCAAAACTAGTATTTTTGAGAATATTGAAGAATTAGTTTGGCTTCAAGGTAAGTTACAGTTACAGTTTACAGTTTGCAAAAATTGACAAAGTTTTGCAGAGGGAAGCAAAAAAACATAGTCTTCGATTTTGCTTAAAATTCTGTATAATAATAACACATTCAATACAAATAGAAGACAAAAATATAGACTAGCTCTATAGACTAGCACCACTTTTTCGCAGAAAAATGTCTAAAACCGAAATATGCGAATGGAGTGAAATATGCGAATGTTTGGAGAGTAATTTCGGATATTTGTTTTCACTGATACAGGTCATGTTACATATATATTTTTTAAAATATGAAAAAATAATTCTTCAAATCTGTGAAGTTTGCTTAATTCCGTTGAATAGTTTAAAAGCAGTAGTGCATTTAAAAACATGTTTCGATGTTCTTGATATATAGTAAAGTGAGTAAAACTGGAAATGTTTTCTCAACTTTAAGTGTGAATAGCAAAAAAACCTAGTCTTCGATTTTGCTTAAACTTCCGTGTAGTGATTATACGTTCAATACAAATAGGTGACAAAAGAATAAACTTGCACTTTTGCGTTATATGAACAAAATTCAATAATTACTTATAGCACTTATTTCAAGAAAATTGCCTTAAGTGAACACATAAAAATGGTTAAATTGCTTTAAACTCTACAAAAATGAATTAAATGACTGAAAAGTTGCACATATAATTCGATTTTAGTTGGGAACTCTCACTTTTAGTTGTATCAAACTCGAAGGAAAACCACGCCTACCGCCCATACAAAGTGACCACATAAATATGGTAAATTCTATTCAAAATCCATTATATGTTAAGTTTAAGAACTTAAAATTTTGTACATCAGCCAGGGAAAATTCGAAACGTGATCTTATTGTTTCACTTTTATTTAATTCTGACCCTTTCATTTCTTCGAATAGAAATATTTTCAAAAAGAAAGGAAACAGTGGTTTGAATGATTTGTTGCCATACATTGAGGAATATATTGAGGACGAAGAGACTGACAGCTTTCTGGCTGGAATTAATATAGGGGACTTAGTGTCCAATGACTCATCAGACTCAGACAACATAGTCGCCTATTGAATGTTTTATTTTAATATATTGTTATTTGAAATATTTTATTTAAATATGAATTATACTCGTATATCTATCGTTTCACATTCATATGTATATGGGACGATCTATGTTAGCCGGATCAATGCTGTGTCCAAAATTTGGAGTGACCAAAAAAATCGCCCGAAGGCTCATTTTGAAGCTTAGGATATATACTTTCAGATTCCGTGAGCGCCTTTAAAAATTCCAATATGGCGGCAGGAAGCCGGTGAAAAATCGAGTGTCCAGCAAAAAAAGCTTGTAACAATAAAAATTCCCAACCGATCGGATCGTTTTTTGGCTCAAATTGTAGCTCTTAAAAAGTTGACGTGGAAGGTTGACAGAATTAATCATGGCGGATCCATTATGGCGGTCAAAAATCCAATATGGTCGCCGAATTTTTGAAAGTCAACCGATTTGCACCAAATTCGGTATACAGGGTCTTGGGAGTCACTGATCACGAATCCAAAGTCAGTATTTACAAAATCAAGATGGCAGATGTATTTTTTAAAAATCAACCGATTTGTACCAAATTTGTTATACAGGGGTTTTTAGGATCGCCGATTACGAATCATTTAAAAATCAACCGATTTGTACAAAATTTGGTATACGGGGGTTGGGTGAAAGCTGTTAACTGGTTTTTTATTTCCTTTTAAAAAAGGTAAAAACTTGACCACATTTTTTTAGCCTTATTTATTAAAGAAGAATGAAATCTACTTGTGCAATTTTGTAAAAAAAAATTTTTTTTTTTTAAATTTTATTTTTAAAATAAAAAATCTATTTGTGCAATTTTGTAAAAAAAAACTTTTTTTTAAATTTTTTTTTTTTTGTGTGGGAGCTATGCTTGATTATGAATCGATTTTATTTATTTTCACAAAATTTCTTTTCTTTATTTCTTTTTTTTCATGTTGAAATATTTTATAGGTGGGTGGAGCTAAAGCTGAAAAATTTTTGGACACGTTGCGGGCACCCTTCTTCTTTCCAACAAAAATAAACTAAAAAAGATAGCCCACTTTGGCCACCCGCGAGACCACCCAATCTGTTGGGACCTCTATGTCCCAATGGTCGTCAACGGTAAAAATCAAATTCTAATTTATTTGGAACAAAAACTATAGTTGTTTATCTTGTATAATAGTGGATTTCAAAGCTTTTTTAATATTCTTTCAGATTATTATAAATTTTAAATATATTTTCAAATTCTGACTGACACGCAGGCATATAAAATATCATGTATTTCATATGCCCGGGATTCCCCGATTTCAAACATGTGCGGTGCAAGTGTCAATTATCATTCGGGGAGTCCTTACGCGTTCAGTCAGTCGTGATATCTGCAACGCATAAGATGCTAAACACAACTGGGACGTGTGATATCGTCCAAATATTTCTTATACGTTAATAGTGAGTACAAAATCGACACTACAAAGTTTATTGCAGAGAAATAGAACAAATTCTATTTTTTGGTACGATTTGACACAGAAGCTAAATCGCATCTAAGTCGATGTTATTGTGTTCAACACTAATTGTCGACATGCCAAACATACCGAATTGATATGATACAATCTGTTATATGCTTTAATAATGTAAATTCTCTACATAAAAAAGTTGACGTGAGGTTTTCCTTAACCTCCTCCTCCCCTTTGGTGAGATTTGGTGAGATTTTACCGGACCCCCTCTCCCCTATATTGACTCACGTAATTAATGGACGGCCTCTTACATGAATTTAAGTAAATAAATAAAAGTTCATGCGTAATAGAATGCATTTGAGTTCTGAAAACAGTCACATACATTTTTACCGTCGACGATCATTGGGACATATAGGTCCCACAATTTTTCACACCTTTGCAGGTAAAATAATTTTTTTTTCGTGACAATTTTGTTTGGTAATTTGGGGTCGCTGAACATGAATCCGGTGTCAGATTTTAAAAATTCCCCGCAGTTCAGGAGCGGTCGTCAAAGGTTAATACAAACAATTCATTTTTGTTTAATTTATAGAGCAATTAAATAGTGGTTCTATTCTGCTAAACCAAGAAAAAAGAACAATTTCACACACCATTATAAACAATTAAAGAAAAGTACCGTTATAATGCATTGGGACTTGATTTTTTATCTTTAAGTAGTACATTACAAGTGATATTATATTTCTGAAAAGTTGGAATATTTATTGCTTCTGCATTCACTATTTATAGAGATTTTTTGCTTAAAATTCAGTTGGTTCTATCCTGATGAACCACAGTGTATATAAGCTGTAAAAAAATTTTCGGGCTATTCTAAAATATCAAGTCCAAAATGGTGTGTGGATTGTAAAAGAATGACCGATATGCACTGCGTTTTAAATTTTAGATTATAAAGCAGTCATTGGCATTCTGGTACCCATGGGTAGCAGAGCTAATTTTCTTGTATCAGTTCATCAGTTTGTATGCGACTATTGAACAAGCAAGACCACGTTTCTTTGTACCCTGTTTTCTTGTCACATGCGTACATTGTATTCCGTTTTGCTTCCAAACTTTGAAACTCTCTCATTCTCACTCATACTCACATACATAGTTGCCGTTTTTGAGCCAATAGAGCCAAAACTGGCACATTTTTTTTCATTTGGCACATTGGATCACTTTTTTTCATTTTGGCACATTTTTTGCATAGTGCGGCAATAAGTATGCAAATCGGAAACACTATTAAGAACGACACTTCTATCGTTTTATGTCAATTAAACACATTCGAGACTCTATTTTTTTGGTTAAGTGAAAACTTACAAAGAACAAAAGAAAATAGAGTAACGAACACTTGTTATTTTTGTTAGTATTAAACAGTCGTCACCTAGGAACATTAACGTTACAGTTTGTAAACGCAGATCTCATTGACTTTAGAACTTTTTTTTTCTGGTATTCAAAGAAAATTAATTTACTTCGTGTGCATATTTGAAATGGAAAGGTAAATATGAAAATAAGAATAGTTTATATAAAAAAAAAATAAGCTTTCTAAACTATTGGAAATTAAATTTAAGTCTTTTGGGCAGAGAAAAAATACAAAAGGAGTTAACAAATAATGAAACTTCGAAAAGCGATGAAGAAAAAATGTAAGCAAGCACTAGGTATTTGTAAATTGATAGGCGCCAGGCGGTTAAAAATAATGTGCAATTTTATTTTAGTAATGCTGGGTCTAAAGAAATGAAGTTTCGCCCAGAATGGATGAACAAATTTGATTGGCTTAAAAATAAAAACGGCACGGCTTACTGTTTGGTTTGCGAAAAAATAATAAGAAATCATTTGTTTTTCATAAATCGTCATGCAAGCAATAAAACTCATTGCTCCATTAGCAAAATGAAAAAGAATCAGCTGCAACTGGATGATTTCGTAAACAAAGGCAATATTGCGTTGGAAAGGCAGGTGCGTCAAGCGGAGCTAACTCTTGTAATGTTTTGTATTACGCACAATCTAGCATTTCGTCTTCTTGACTTTTTGCCCAATTTATTATATGTTTGTTGTCCAGATAGTAAAATTGCTAAAAGCTTAAAATGTTATAGGACACAGTCAACTCAACTAGCAGAAGTACTAGGCAACAAATCAAAAGATACTATTCTGAGTGTGTTAAAAAAAATGTTTTCTTTGAAAGTAGACGAAACGACAGATTTCTCCTGCCGAAAGGCGTTAGTCTTAGTGGTCAGATATTATGATGCAACATCGCATAGCATTAGAGACCGTTTTTTGCAGTTTATTGAGTTAGCTCAAACTGATGCTGAATCCATTTATCAAGAGATAAAATCTTTTTTTCTTAGTAATGACGTTCCTTTAAAAAATTTAATTGGACTTGCAACAGATAGACACCATTGGAAAGCAAAAAAAAGAGTAGGTTATTTAGATATTTTTGGACAAAATAAAGTTTTTTCTATCGTCATATCTCCAAAATTATAGATTCAATTTCAAAAGCTTGCCTACCATTATTATAGGTCATTAAATATTCTTTCTTATGACATCCATATTTTGGATATTCATTTAGAGGTTCCTAACTTCTAGTCATTTTTATAAAACCGCAAATTCCGATGGCTATATCACCGAAACTAGATCCGTTCGACTTTTTTTCACACTTTTTTTATTTTCAAACCCCTATTACCTCTAAAAAAATTAAATTAGAGAATATCAGCTAAAGTAAACCTGTTCTAATCTGAACTCTGATCATTGATAAATTTATGTTTTATTATTAACTAGCTCGCGCTTTATTTGCAGGACAGTTTCGAATATGGGTTTTTGGAGTTTTTCATTTATTGAGGAAGAGCCATATGTAGCTGTTGAAACTGAAGATTGCGATCTGTCGTTTTGCGAAGTGTTAAGTCCAAATCGGCCAAAAGAGACTATCACTAAAAAAAAAAAAAACATTTCCTCGACTGCAGTCCTTCCGATGAAGCGTCAACTTCTAAACCAGCAAAGCAGCGGAAAAGTGGTTGAAGCCACTCAAAACTTCTCTTCGTTAATCGATACTATGAAAGATTTCATAAAGACAACGCATTCAAAAGATGAGAACACACATCAGCCTTCCTTCGAAATATTGAAGCCATATTTGAATAAGCTGAAGAAAGATAAGCAAGATTTACTTAAATTGAACATGCTCAATTTTATTCAAAAGAGATCAAAGAAGTTAGTGGGCATTGATAATTGCGATCATTTTATTAAATAAATACAATCAATTGCATTATCATTTATTTACTTTTTTTATTGATAAGCAACAACAAGAACAGCAAGAACAAAACTAACGGACACCATGATTCTTTTTTCTCTAATGATTGTATGAAATAGAGTTGGGTGAATGTGAAAAAGTGAATGCGGAGGATACATATATTAGTTTTTCAATTTCTATAACTTAAAAAAAACTTTTGCATTAGTAACTTTTAAGACCTGTTCAATATTTTTTAAGAATTTTTATTAAAAAAAACATAAATAGATTTAATTTAAAGCATACACTGAGAAAACAATGTAATTATGTATATACACCGAAAAAAAGACCGTACTAAATTTGAAGAACTGCCTTCCTCCGATTTAGTGCAAAAATTTTCCTTAATCTAAGTTATTTTTCCTCATATTGATGAAAATATCGTTTCATTTAGTAATTGAGTCTTTTGAAATGAGTTCATGTTTCATTAAAGCAAGTCAAAGCTCTTCCTCAAATATAGAGTTTGTGGTTTTAGTAAAATTTTCCTTTAAAATAGTAAATTTTTCTTTGGGAAGAATTTTTGAGGACAACTTGTTCCTCATTTGAGTAAAAATTTCCTCAATCTAATGGAATGTTTTGTTTAAGGAAAATCGTACTCAGTTTTAGTTAGTTTCTTCAAAAAATTTACTATAACGTAGGAAAATTTTCCTTAATAAATGAGTGGCAACACTCGCTAAAATTAATATCTATTCTTCTCGTAAGTATTCTGTTTTTGTCTATATATTTATAGTTCTCTACTTGTTTTTTTTTTGTTTTTTATATAAAAAAATTTTAAAAAAAAAAAAATATGTCGTCGCCGGGATTTGAACCGAAGCTTCCCTGATCAGACAATGGTTGTTACATGCGCAGATTATACAAAATCATTTTAGTATGTCTTAAAAATGCTGTCGGTGGCTGAGTTGGGTAAGATGAGCACCTTTGAACAGTTGCATGGCGCAGAGAACAGAGGTTCAATTCTCTGATCGGGTGACAGGTAAAAAAAAATTTAAGTTCTCCTTTGAAGTTTTAAAAACGTATTACAATTAAAATAAGAATGACTGACAATAAGTAACCAACAAATAAGAAAATAGAGGAAATAGAAAATTAACAATTTTTTTTTGAAATCAACGAATTTATTTTCAGTAAATTTCTTTCGTTTAAGGATACCTTCATCCTTAGTAAAATTTTTCTCAGTTTTATAACCTTGTCCTCACATTGAGTAAACTTTTCCTTATTTCAAAGCAGCAATATTTACTTGCACTAAGGAATCCAACACGTCGTTGGGGACCGAATTTACAGGTCTTTTTTGCGATTTACCCCTTCTATCTACAGCCAACACACCCGGGTATGCATAGAAAAATGTATGTAAATTATAAGTTAGAAATGAAGAAAAACATTTGGGTTTCATTATAAATAATTTTTGTTTATTTGACATTACTTTTTTGTGTTTATGTATGTATACAAAAAAAAATAACAATATATTATTAATAATATGTATTGTAAAAAAAAAGAATTTTATAAAAAAAAGTGACCTGCATCTATTACATTGAGTGATATCTTTTGAATGCTCAACACAAACTGGTTTTTGACATTCTTTGCAGATTTTTCTTGTTGTTCTTCTTTTGGAACATAAGAAGCAATTTCCCTTTTGCTTGATTCTGCCAGAATTGTCTCGCTGCTCTTGCGCGCTTACTGGAAGGCTTTCAATGGTTGGTGTAACTGGGCGGCCCAACATACTTTCGATTCGACTACGTGATGAAAAATTTCACATTGTTTGATCTAACCAAATTGTACCATCTCTAGCTGTATAATTATATGCAGAAGTTTCTATTGGATCAACTTCCAATTCTTCATCCGAATCAGTTTCATCAGCAGGATTATATTCTGGTAACTGTAGTTCCTCTGCATCTGAATCTTCAACATACATATTATTGCCATCGCCCTCTTCACCTGCCAATAGACGTTCATTCGTATCTTGCTCATCTTCACTGTCTGCTTCCAAAAGCTCCTCCAATCTTTGGCTTTGGTACAGTTCTCTGTCTTCAAAGATAAGTCCTTACAATTGCCGGGGAGTTAGCCATTCGCCATCAGCCATTATATAATTTGTTGTATGATTATTATATTTTTATCAAATGCGTTGCATGAAAAATAATAGCGCCATTTTTTATTCAAATGCTTGACAGTAACTGACGACACTATTAGCAAAACATGTATATTTATATACCATTTTTATGCGCGAAATCACTCAGAATTTTTGAATTTATTAGTTTTTGGATTTGACCGTTTTAAAATTTATTTTTAAATATTTTACTGATATTTTTTTACTGTTCTTCGAAAATGCTCTCATCTAGGTCTTTTTTCCTAACGAAACTTTATGACTTACTAACAGAAAGAGGTAAACCTCTGTTTATGTGGACTACCTATAAATATCTTCAACAATGTTATATCCTCCGAAAGGGCGTTGACCTGTTTGTGGTTAATTTTATTATAACAATCGTCATTAGTGGGTTTTGTTTTTATTACACAAACCTTTATTGAAAAATTTCCCAATTTTTTAAAATATCAATCATAGAGTCAGAAAAATGACTTCATTCAGTTCCACTGTTGGAGTTTGTGTAACACCAGGTAGTTTTATATTTATTTTTTCAATCAATATTTGCTTAATCACTAAATCATGTATTTAACAAAAAAAAAAATTTTTTTTTTTCGTAAACGTATGTATATATTTATATATATCGATTTGTCTTAAAACCGATTACCAAAACGATTTTTCCAATATCGTAACATCCTTATATAGGATGTCGTTGGTATTTATACAATCTTAAATACCTAAATTGCGTACCAAGCAGAATATACTTAAGTAGTGTTTTACTTGAATGTGTTGTGCAGATTCTGGACCCATATTTAATAGACCAAGCAAAATCGCCATCGAGCAGTATGTATCCCAAAAGCATTTTCATTTGTGGGCTTGCACGTAAAAGGCGCTTATTGAAAGTCTCTTTATCAGTAGATAAGTTCAGTCCTAAGAACAAAAAAATAGATTTGTTTCTCTCAGCTGCTTTTTACTATAACAGTAGTTTACAAATTTTGGCCTCATCTCGAGATCTGGTTTCTTATATAATATTTTCCTATGTATTTGTACTTTTCCAAAATGTCAACCATTTTTTAACTTCTTAAGAATCGTTATCGAGATATCCCCAAAATCCCGTTTTTCACCTCTTTTCTTAAATTGGTTGCACATTGTTCAAAAGGTTTTCTTTCTAGCGGTTTGCTGCTACTGAGATTCGGATAAAATTTGATAAAGTTACAAGCGATCAAAGTTCATAAAAAGTGATTTTTTGGTATTTTAAGATTCAGGACGAAAACCCATTCTTTCGCAAATATTTCAAGTATATACACGAGACCTGTCCAGAAATTTACGAAATATGAATTTTTTAATGGGCTGAAAGCTTGTCTGAAAGCTCTATGCATTTAAATAAGATTTGCATAAGAAAAAATTGAAAAATATTTTTGTTAGATATTGCGCTTTTCGCCGGGAAGTCGAATTCGGGTGTTAATCTGAATTTTAAAAGGTTCTCTCAGAAACACATAAATAACTTTTATTTTAGAAAATATTTCAAAATAAAAATAGTGCCGTTTTCCTATGTTTAGTCCAATTAGCCAGTTCTTAAGGTCAGAAACTTATAAAATTGTTTCAATTCTTTTTTACAACACTTAAAACAAGTAATTTCAGGTTTTTTTTACAAGTGTTACCCAACAATTGACTTCATATAATTCTAAAATTGGTAGCCCAGGAATATCTCT